>JAADVN010000827.1:0-12877 GCA_023335535.1 Globisporangium spinosum | reverse complement strand
TAATGAGTAAAGTGTTTTTTTGTGTGGACGATTGCAGATTTGACGCTCGAAGATTTTGGCACTTGTTTGCCTCTTTAAACGCGTTTATTTGAGCCATCATTTGGTGCTGAAAACGCAGTAGTTTTTGAAAAAATAAAAAAAATCGACAGTTTCTATACTTTTGGCGGGCATTTTAAAAGACATTTTTTGTATTCCAACCTTCATAAATTATATATCCTTCATAAAATATTTGACCTCTATTTTTTCTAGTGCAAAACCCGCATTCGTTAGCTGTTGCATACTCGTAGACGAGCATGGCAATTCGCAGCTGGTGACCATTTCCGCTCTCGCATTCGCTCGCCATGTCGTCCGCTCATGTGCTACTCTCGAGTCTGTAGGACCACTCCAAGCTCAGCGAGGAGAGCTGCTGCGCGATGCTGGCGGAGCTGCTCTCGTTCTGTCGCTATGACGAACTCAAGAGCGACGTCGCGAACCACGGGGTCGACACACTGCTTGTGCTCGCGAAGGACGAGGCGCTGATGAAGGGCGGTGACGCAACCGAGGCGCTGCTGGAGCTTCTGAGTACGCTCGTACTCGACAACCACGCGGCGAGAGCGCTATTCGTGTAGAAGGGCGTGCTGCACGTGGCGTTGGACGCTGTTGACAGCTTTCTCGACAAGAAACCCGGCAAGAAGCGCAACAAGATCGTTAAGCTGGCGCTGGAGATGGTGGACCAGTGGAGCTGTGTGGAGGAATGCCAGCGAGTGGAACTTCAAGAGACCATGATCACGCGTGTTCTACGAATCCTGGAAAACATGACAAAAGATTGGACCATCCTGCTGCATGCTCGAGCGTAACGCAGGCTGGATCCAAACAGTCACGAAGCTGGACGGCATTTCAACCCTGCTTTGTCTTTTGGGGATGGTAAGCAACGTGCACAGCCTGTTCATCTTTTAATTGCTTCCGTGTTCATTAACGAGGTTTATCTCCGTTGTAGCCAGAAAGCATAATGGACGTGAAGCGATCGGTTTGCGAGGCGCTGCTGATCATGGGTGACGCGTCTGGGATGATCCAAGTCATGGCGTCGGACAACATCACCCACGCGCTCTGCATCTGCCTACGCGCTCAAGTTCCAGGGCGCGACGTCGAGCGCATTGCGACTCGACTGTTGCAGCGACTCTCTGAAGAAGCTCGAGTCTACGGCCAGATCATCAACGAAGATATGCTACCCTTGCTCTTCCAGGTCGTAGACAGGAACGGCAACCTCTTTGAAGTCGCAGCACCTGCGTGTGCCATTCTCAAGCGGCTATCTCGCTTCACGCGAGACTGCAAATTGGGCCTGTCGTCGTATGTGCAGGAGCCGGCGTGCAAGGGAAAAGTGCTGATCAACGCGGCATCCTGCAACGCTCAAGTGACGACCTCGTGCTGAGCGTGTTCAGGTTTTTCATCAACATCTCGTACAACCCTGTCGATTTGTCGCTTCTCATCAACTCAAAGACCATAGAGGGCTTGCTGGCGCTGTACATTCTGAACGGGAACTCTGGTAGTCTATCGACCCTCTCTGCGGATTTGGTCCAGATCGTGTCGTCGCTAAGTCGCTCGACCATCGAGTCGCTCTCATTGAAAGACGACAGCACGGCACTTCCGTCGGTATTTCTCTGCTTGCGCAACCACTACGACAACCTGTGGCTCGCGTCCCAAGTGTTTGTGCTGCTGACAAAGTGCTGGAGAGATCGGGTACCGAGGCTATTGCGTGTTGGGTTCTTTATTTCGCATACTTCCAATGACTAACTTTATCGATGGCACGCAGGCAAAGAATGTGCACTCGGTCACCGGTTTTGTTGGCATCACTGTGGGCATCCTGTGCAGATACGCTCGGACCAATCTAGCACTGTGCGATGAGGTAAGCTGTCCCAGCTTGTGAGCAATGACAGCGTACGCAGTGCGCTCACATAGTGCATTTCGTGTCGCAGATGATGGAGATATACAACTTCCTCCGTGAGGTGCTGCTCTCGAAAGACGGAGTCGAGGTCGTTCTCAGTTGTGGCGGCAAGGTTTTGTGCGAAACCCTCCAACACACCCCGGTTGGCTCGAATCAAAACTCTAGGGCTTCAACACCGAGTAAACAGGAAATGAGCGATTTCCGTTGCTCTACCCTCCAGAAGTCGCAATCATCACTCCAGATCACAAGCGAGGTCAACAATGTAGCGGGTGTGCTCATGGTGCTGCTTGAAAAAGCAGCAAGTGTGACGCCAGAAGAGCGTGCTAAATCTCCTGGTCGTGTTTCAAGACGGATACGAGACGGCGATGAAGAATACAAAGAGTATGTGACCAAGATCCTTCGGAAAGAGCGCAGCTGCTTGTTCAAAGCACTCGATAGCAGAGCGCTCAAGCCAAGTTCAAGTAGCGTGAATTTGGCGACTCCACTCCATTCCTCTGGTTCTACCAACGAATCGCCTCGAGATGACTGCGGAGAAGCTCAATCAAAGTGTATACCAAATACTCTGGCTGCAAGTGGTGGCAGAGAAAGTGGAGAGGATGGTTCCGGTAGCGATTGTGAAAACGAGTGCGATGATCAAGGACAAGAAGACGAATTCGACGCGACGGTAGATGATGACGATGATGCAGAATGCGAAGGTGAAACCGAAGGCAATGATGATGGAAGTGGTGGCGACAGGAGCGAGGACGGCTGCGCAAACGTCGACATCAACCTAGAGCTTGAGAGCCTGACCTTCGAAGGTAACCAGATTCAGCTCGACGGAGAAACGAAGATATGTGACAACGACGGCAGCACGGAGGAACTACCAGCTGATCTGAGCGCAAACATGAAGCCCTCTCCGCCGAAAACGTTCACTGTGAAGGGGTGGAGTGACCGTGTGGACTTTCCAAAGTACAAAGAGACGGAGTACTACTTTGAGTCGCCGCTGGGAATGAAATATACAAAGCATCCGTCACGCTGTGGTTCATTCGCCAGGGACGACCAAGAGGATGATGCGCTTGCATCCGATCAGCTCATTCCAAGCGAGCCATGCAAGGCACCACACCCGGACGTGATGAGCGCTTTCATCGAGCAAGCGAGCTCAAGACGCCAGCAATTTCTTCAAAGCGATCCGAGTGTTCGAGTCCAACTTGTGTACGACAGCAAGTCTCACTTTGAAAATCTGGGAGGAGCAACAGGAGCTGGATCAACTAAAAGTGCGGCGGCGGTGGATCCATTCCCGTATCATGTTCCAAAGAAGAGCGACAGTTTCCAAGACAACAAAGACAGTTTAATGTTCGGCAGTTGCTTTGAAAACGGGAACCTCGAGCGCGCAGTGCAGATTGGCGAATGGGAGTACGATCTTTTCCTGCGTCGAGACTTCAACACCAGTGGTCACATACAATGGTTTTACTTTGCTATCAGCAGCATTCGAGCCAGGGGAAACGGTGCTGCGACCAAGTATCGCTTCAATATTGTCAACTTGTGCAAACCAGATAGCCTCTTCAACCAGGGTCTGCAGCCTGTCGTGTATTCGGTCAAAGACGCGCATCAGAAGCGCACTGGATGGCTGCGAAGTGGAACTGAAATCTACTACTTCAGCAATCCCTTTTCACGATCTTCCAAATGCGCAACGAAAGCCGCTAGCAGCAACAATGAAGGATCCGCCGACACCGGTGCTCAAAATCAGACGACTGCAGCCAGCGAGACGTACTTCGCGCTGACGTTCACGCTGGAATTCGCGAATACAGGCGACACCTACCTGGTTCCCCACAGCTACCCATACACGCTGACCGACCACAACCTGCATCTCGAGCGAATACTGAGCCGATCGGGACGAAGCATCCAGCATATACTTCGGCGCTCTGTGCTTTACAAGACGCTGAGTGGGAAGAACTGCGACTTATTCACCATATCTGACTTTTCCTCGAGTACCCAGGAGCAAAAAGCGCGGAGAGCTGTCGTTATCCCGTCGCGGGTCCATCCTGGAGAAGCTCAGGCTTCGTGGATGATGCGAGGCGTCATCAACTTCTTGGTCGGGGAATCGGACGTCGCGCGAGTGCTCCGAAGGCTTTTCGTTTTCCAGATCATTCCGATTCTTAGCCCTGGCGGTGTCTACTATGAAAACAGCCGCTGCTCACTTTCAGTGTGCGACTTGAACCGACAATGGCACAATCCGTCACTGGTGCACCATCCAACTATTTTCTACGCAAACGAGCTGCCGAAAAAGGAGTACTCGAGTCGCGGAGTGGTGCTCTTCTGTGACCTTCACGGCCACTCGCGCAAGAAGAACGTGTTTATGTACGGCTGCGACACGAAAAAGTGACCGAACCCGCGATCCCAAGCCTTTGTGAAGCCCTTCTCGATGCAATAAACTGCAAAAAAGTACACTTCGTTCCCCGACTGCAGCTCCAAAACCAGCAAATTGAAGGAGACAGCAGCACGGATCGCCGTTGCAAACTAGCTCAAGCTATGCTGGTGTTTCACGCTCGAGGCATCATTTTGCGGGGGCAGTTTTGGGGAGCTGCAGGGCATGCACTACAACACTCACCACATGAGCCAAGTCGGGTCGTCGCTGTGTGAGACCCTGCTCCAAGCGAGCATCAGCGATGGAAATGTGCGCGAGAAGCTTTCAGCCATGGTTGATGACTACAGTGTCAACATGTTAGGGTACGTGGAAAGCCAACTCCGCGAGAGTGAAATTGTAAGCGACACCTCAGATCCGAGTGCGTTTGGACGGGAGCTTGGAGTCGTGACACCTCGGAAAGCAAAAGCAGCAGCTGGCGGCGGCGCAAGAAGAAGCAGCGATAGGGCAAATTCGACTTCCTCCAAAGTTGTTCGACAGAAAAGCTCGTCCTCAAAATCGCCAAAGCTACTGCAGGGAGGAGATACCAAGACCGAGCAGCATCCCAATTCCCGTACAAGTAAACCGGAGCGGAGGCACAGCAAAAGTCTGAACCGACAGCGAACGTTAATCACCTTTCAGCAGAACGAAGTCGCGGAGATTCGAGAGGTGAATGCCGATATGAGTTCCCCTCGGCCGTACCTGCTGAGCTCAGATACCCAAGTCCAAGACCATTTGAGTCTGCCACGCGCGAAAATGAGTGGTAAGAAGCTTCGAAACAAGAAGAAGAAAGTCAAGAAGAAGAGTTGCCCCGACGGCGAGAGCGACAAACATCAGAGAGATACGATGCCGTCGATTGCGGCCTACTCAAGTCACGTACAAGAGGCAGACAGGAAGGTTGCGAACATCGAGCGAGGGATTAGTAGCAGCAGCAGCAACAGCTCCACAAGCTCCGGAGCTTCCACTCCGCTCGCTCCCACAAAGCCTTCAGCTGGTTGCTCAGCCGTCTCAGGCGTGTTGAGGAATAGCTCAATCCGCAGCTCGACTGGGTGTTTGCAACTCGCAGATTCGATCTTGACCATCATCTCCAAGCCTCCGGCGCCGACACTTCCAGAGGCCTACACTTCCGATTTCCAAATCCACGAGACTGCGTCGGTGATTCTTCCACCGCCAGTGGACGACCTGATAGCGCGATCTCCGAAGCTCAAGCCGTCAAGCGTTCGGTTCAGGTGAGGTTTTTTCCGTGCGAAGCAGAGATAATGGCGAGGATGTTAACGAGAATATTTTTGTTTGAGCAGGGGAACGGGTCATCAGTTCGCGGCAGTGAGTCCTGTGCGGCAAAAGAGCTTGAAAGACATCATGGTAAGGCAGCAAGTAATACGGTGTTGCTGTCTTCTGATCGGTTGAGCTAACTACTAGTCTCTCTGCTCGACAGCGATCCGAGTCGATACGATACACAACTTACGACCAAGACCTGTTGAGTCCGTCGGCGATGGCGATTCGGTAACGCTCGAGTATTTCTGTAAGCAACAACGGATTTCCCCAGTCTCGCCCAGTCAAGCTAGCGCCAGCCACGTCGACATCTCCGTACTTGGGCTTCCCGAGTGTCACCTGATCTGTTGTGCTCTTTGGGAAGACGCTGCTGTAAATTATGCGACAGAGGCTGCGTTTGACGCTGTCACGAGCAAAGTATCTAGACGCTTCTCCATTACTGCCAAGCGCTTCATGGTTGATGCGTGGTCTTTGCGAACAGCAAGCAGGAGCTGGTCTTGGCAATGGTGCATCTCTGTGGAAGCGCTCGTGAAGTCGCCGACATGCTGTTTCCGAACGGCTCTCTGTTCAGATGCACGCTTGTACAAGTTATCGGATACTGCAAGAAGAAAGTCCGAGCCAAAAACAAAAAAACGTGAGTCAACTTTATGCGTGGATCAGCTGAAAGTGAATGGAAATAGCGCCTTACACTTGCGAAACTTCTTTGGGTTGAACGTTTGCAGATCGTAGCGAACGGCTTGGCAGTGACGCCACGCTGCTTGAATCGACCGCGCACACGCGTGCTTGAGTCGCCGATTGTACTCCTGGCGCCGCAAGAGATGAATGAACCGACGATCGCGCTCATTTAGACCGAGGAATCCGAAGATTGCTGCACTCTGTTTAAAAACGATAAAGGTGGAGGTCAGAATGATGTTGTAAAATATTGACAGCAGATCGCGCCACTCACCAGCACTCCGACGAGCAGGATTCCAGCTAGCATGCCTCCGAACACCAGGAGCACTTGGCCCGCAGCAGTGACTGCAGCAAGATCGCCGTATCCGATCGTCGCCATCGTCAGCACCACCATCCACACCGAGTTCCACAGAGGAGCGAGGTGCGGATTCACTGGCGTTTCGACGATCGCCAGCGCGTACGCGGTGAGCACCAAAGTCCCTGCGAACGCGGCGAGCAGGAACTTGAACGGATGCGATCGCAGGAAGCACTTGACAGCGAACAGCGAGCTCAGCGTATCGACATGGTACACGACGCCCAGGTACGACGTGCGATAGCTGCAAACAAAAATAAAAACAAAAACAAACTCAATAACGGGAACGAGGTTTGGGTGGAACTAACGAATTGGGGTGGCGTACTTTGTAAAGTCCGACATGTTGCGGATCACTCGCGGCAGCATGTAGAGTCGGAGCATGGACAAGAGCCCGAGCACTTCGTATCTGTGGGAACAGCAACAGCATAAACAGCATCGATGAGCTCCTAGTTTGTGAGATTTCAAGACTAGTCAGCCGCACAACCCGCGGTGATGCACACCAGCACTTACGGGTACGAGTAGACGAGGTAGCAGCTCCCACCGTCGACAGTGAAGTCGTCAGGACACGAAGACAAGGCAGGCGCAGCAGCCGCCACGCCTTCGTCCACGTAGAACTTCCATTCCCAGACCTGAAAACTGCCTTCGACGCCCGGTGGTACGAAGATCGCGCATACGAGGAGCTCTCCAAACAGCTTGAATAGTTGCTTGGGCATGCGCCAGAGCGCCACGTGCGGAGGGATGACGTTGCGCTTGATCAAGATGTTGCGCTCGATGACGAAGCGCCACACGACGAGCGCCAGGAGCACGAGAGTCACGAGACCGTTCGCGACCCGCAGACACAGGATCGACAGCTCGCTTTCGGTGTACTCGTTGTCGATAAACACCATGAAGATGCCGATCTATTATGGATGAAGATTCATCAGTTCGTGGCAATGGGCATTCTTAAACAAAGCTCAAACAGCACAGACGTACCATCGCGAGCACGAACGCTGCATTCTCGACCGCTCGCCGCTGTTCGTAGCGTTTGTGGATATCGTAGATAGTCTACAAGCCAGTGAGCGACATTAGCATAATGATACTAACACCAAAGACTGCGGTCAGTATCAGCCCATCCACCTGGATGGCTTTCTTGGCGTCGCGCAGCCGATGACCGCTCTCCTTGTGGTCGACGCTGCTGCCTGTAGACGGCAAGTAGGAGCTGCGCTTGCGCACGACGCCCGCGCGGTGGTCCTCCTCCACTTGCTTCTCCACGGCGGCGCGCTCTTCCTCCAGCGCCGAGCTGCGGCGCTTCACCAGCGGATGCTGCGCCTCCATCTTAGCTTGCTCCTGCTCTTTGTTCAACTTTCAACTCAGCGCTACCGATGTTGAACAGGTACATTTGTTATTCCCACGTCACAGCAGCACCATCTGAGATATGGTGCTCAAAATATGTTATGTACGCGTCAATGCGCTGATTGATTGATCCATTTTGTCTTGTTGGTGGCGCTTGAGAAAGAGTCAAGATGCAGCAGGTGGAGACCGGGACGATCGTGCAGGTGACGCACGTGCGCAGCGGCCACAGCTTCCGCGCACTCGTGGAGAAGAAGAGCGACGGCTCGTCGTCGTTGTCCAGCAGCTCCAGCGGCGGCGCGCAGCTCAGCTTCTGCCGCATCGAGCGGCCATACGAGAAAGTGCGCGTGGCGCTGAATGGACAGGTGAGCTGGGCGATCGCCGCGACCAAGTTCGCTGCGTTTCTCGTAGAGGAGGCCACTGCCGAGGAGGTCGCTGATGCAGGAGCAGTTACATCTGCTGCTTCTGCAGCAGAGCTAGAGGGCCAGGAGTGGCTAGTGCACTTCCGGTCGATCGCGAACCAGAAGAAGGTGAACCGCGAGCAGAGCATCGGGTGGTACTTGGGCGGTGTGGTAAATGACGAAGCTGACCAGTCGCCAGCGGTTTCCGAGTCGTCAGCGCTGGTCGGCGATGCAGCGCGCGGTGTATCGAGTCTCTTCCGCGTCGCTGTGGTCTCAACGCGCGGCGCATTCGCGCTCGACACGTCGAAGATGGTCTTCCAGGGCAAGTTCGCCAACAGCGCTGCATCTATACTCACCGAGTCTCAGTGTCGCTCGTTCATGCAGAATGGATACCTGCAGATCCGCAACGTCGTGCCGTTGCCGCTCATAAACGCGGCGCTGCGTCGCATAAACCACGATCTGGGCATCCCGGGTCGAATGGTCGACGGCGGCGTCGAAGGCAGCGCCAAGCTCGCGGGCAACGTATCGAACTGTGAAGAAGTGCTCAACATGTTCTACCTCTCGGACGCTTGCAAGTACGTGGAGGCGCTGATTGGCCGCGGCAAAGTGGCGTCTCCGAAAGGCGCGCAGATCGCGATGCGGTTCCCAGAGCTCGGCGAGCCGCGCGAACCGCTGGGCACCGAGTGGCACACGGACGGCATGCGGCAGGGCAAGCTGCACCCATTCAGTCTGCTGCTGGGGGTCGCGCTCTCGGACGTGCGCGAGCCGCTCGCGGGCAACTTCACGGTGTTCCCCGAGTCCCACCGCACATTGCAGAAGCTCTTAACGGCGGACAACGACGGCAAGCTGAGCGGGTACGATGACGCGTGCTACAAGGCCGCGAGCGTCTGGGGCGACGGCACGCTGCCGGACCTGGGCACGCCCGTGCAGCTGCTGGCGTCGAGAGGCGACATCGTGCTCGCGCACCCGAACCTGGCGCACCGCGGCGGGCTCAACTTCTCCCCGGATATCCGGTACCAGCTCTACTTCCGCATGAAGCATGTGGATCACGCGGCGCTGCAGGACCAGGCGCGAGCGAACCTGTACGCAGACTTGGAAGGGCTCCACCATTTACAGCGAGGTGGTCATGTGAATGAGGATTACTGTTAGTAGATGCATGTCAATCAATAGTAGAGAATGGAAGCACGCCACGGTCCGAGCAAAAACTGCATATTCATGCCTTATAAAAAAATCTAGTGACGGTCGCGTGGGTGTCTGTCGACTAGACTCACAGACTCCCAATAGAGATGAGAAGTCACCACAGAACAGCTTTCAATCGCCTTGCACCACGCGGACCGTCGCACACGCAGTCTCTTTCTAAAGTGACCACACTTGTTTCCTACTATTTCATCCACGCACTCAAACTATTCTGCGCAATTGTTGCTGAAGCTGCTGCTGGTCCTCCGAGACGTTGCAACCGCAGGACCCCAGACGCATGCCGCACCGCGCACAGCCTGGCGCCGGGGCGCCAATGTGCGGGCGCTCAAAGCTCTTCTGACCTGCAGGAACAGTCGCACCGTACGCTGGTTGCATCGCATTCGGGTACACGTTCTCGGTGTTGCCTCCTACTACACTGTGTGCATGCGGCCCATTGTCGTTGCTTCTTTCCGGCATCCCCACGGAGCTCAACGGACGCGTGACAGGCGGGTGGTGGTGGTCAGAAGACGACGAGGTCGACGCCAAGATGTCCTGGAAGTTCATCTTCCGCCGGCGCGCGTCTGTGAATAATCCCATGTCTAATGTGTGCGAGCGGCCGTCGCGAGGTTGCCCCATGGTCGGTCCAGGAGCCGCACGCGCGATCACGCTGCCTCGGTTCGAGAGCGACGGCAGGCCAGCCGCACCAGGCGCGTTCGATCCTGCTCCAGGGGCTCCCACCGGCTGAGGAAGGCGAGGCTGCGGACGCATAAACTGGCCCGCGTTGATCGACATCGAGCGCACTTGTCGAGCCGGATCGACTGTTCCGTAGCCAGGATGGCCAGAGTACTGGCCACTGCCGTACGACGGATGAGACGGGAGACCATTCGGCGGGTAGTTGTACCCTTCCGGTATCTCTCGTCTCCCTGGTGGTGGTGGAAACTGTGAATTGCCGTTCCCCGGGATCGAAGAGCGCTGCATTGGAGCTGCTGGTCGAGGCGGGAACATCGGATTGCCATTCGATGGGATCGAGCGCGGCTCAGGGCGGTCGCCGTACGCGGGTCGAGGCGGGAACATCGAGTTGTCTCGCGACGGAATCGAGCGTCCAGGTAAAGAGCGGCGCTAATGACACAGCAAGAAATGAAATCAGATACGACCTGTCATCAATCTACAATAGACTTCATCCAACACGACAGCAATAATTGCAGGCTCCACTTACGTTTGGGCTGAGTCCAGGAGCTCCATTCTGAATCGCAAAGTTCGCAGCGCCGATTCGCTCGCGATTGTTCTTGAACCACATCTCAATCTGCTGCACGTCAAGACCCGTGTCTCGAGAAAGCTGGAGCTTCTCAGGGTCCGTCGGGAACGGATACTCCAGGTGCGAGTGTGCATTCACCCAGTCCTGTAGGATCTTGAGACTGCGGGGCGACATGATCGCGCTGCGGCGGTAGCGCTTGTCGCTCGGGCCGAGAGCGTCCACCTCGACGCCGTCGGGGCTTCGCTCGTGCACACGTTTGCGGATGCGCATCGCGTCAATGTAGTCGTCCATGTCAGTTCTTGGGAGCGCCTCCGAGGCCGATCGCACGACACGAGGAGGGAACGCATGCGGTGGGGGCTGCTGCGAATACAGTGGCGCTTCACGACCTTCGACGCCTCGAACGTACGGGTCGAACGGAGGCTGTTGTTGGTGGCGCGGCGGTCCCAGGCTTCCAGCGTCGAAAGACTGGCTCACCATGGCTCGGGGCGGTGGGAACTCTCCCTCTCGGAATCTACAAGAAAGGCGGTTGGCGTCAGGCACAGGACTCTTTCCAGTCTTGCAACAAGAGATATGACAATTGAACCAGTACGTACGGCGCCTGTGGAGCTCCTGGGACGGGATTGAACGCCTCCCGTGGTCGCGCTTTCTCGTACTCCATCGCGCTCTGCAGCTGGCGCGAATGCTCGCGACGCATCATGGGCTTCCATATCCGCTTGCGCGCGTTCGTAAACCAGTTTGTGAGCTGCTTCATGTTGATGCCCGTCTTCTTCAGCAGCATTTGCTTGTCCTGTTTCAAAAAGGCAGAAGAAAGAGAAAAAAAAGTATCCACAATCAGTCAATTCTCGTTCGTGTCTCATGCATCATCCACATCAACGTCTCTCTTTCTCTCTCTACCTCATCGGTTGGGTACGGGTGCTTGACGTGCTCGGGCGAGAGCATCCAGCCTTTCAGAATCGCCACGGTGTGTGGCGGGAGCTCGCGTCGCGACTTCTTGGTCGCGGTGTTCTTCTTGTCCTCGTCGTCATCCGCCGACTTGGCGCTGCTGTCTTCTTCGCTGGCTTTCCCCTTGCTCTTCTTACCAGCGGCGGCGCCACTGGCGGTGTTCGCAGCACTCGGCTTGAGCGGACGGTCATCTTCGTCGTCGTCTTCATCCTCCTCGTCGTCTTCCTCGTCATCGTCATCGTCGTCGTTCTGCTGCTGACGCGATTGCTGCGCGGACTGGCGGCGGCGGTTCTCTTGGTCGTCTGCGCGTGACGCCATCGCCATCGCAGGGGCTTTCGCCTTGCGCGACGCGGGCGCCTTCATCGCGGTGGCGGGGGCGGGGCCACTGCCGGCATAGCGCGGCTGCTGCGCGTACGGCAGCGCGCGCTTGACGTCTGCGGCGCTGGGCTCGGCCGTCATCATGGGTTCGCTCGCTCCGTCGCTTCGCTTCCGGTCTCGCTCGTGTCGTCGGCGGGGAAGAGTGGGAATAGCTCGTGAGCTCCTGGGTTTGTTTGCTTGGGGGGCTGGGCCAACGAGACAACAGAGCCAACTCCATAGAGAGGAGGAGACCCAACAGCAGGCAGGCAGGCGAGCAGGCGAAGGGGGGAAGGGAGGGGTGGGGCACAATTTCGCGCCTTCGCTTTCTTCTTCTTCTTTCCCGAGTGAGTCCCTAATCTAATGTGTGTGAATCAGAAAGGGAAGAAACAGCCAATCGGTCAAGTTGTCAACGGGTTTACCTCTGCTGCTAAATAATCGACGATCAGATCGCTAGATGCGACAACGCCGAACAGTCGGCAATGGACCTCGGTAGTTTCATATCAGGAGCTTGGGAGGAAGAGACAGTTGGCGCCGCTCGGTACGTACGGAGGCAAAAGTTGACTGACTGATTGATTGATGGATCGCCGAAAGAGGTTCGTTCGTTTGATCTGTCCAACAGCACAGAGCAAAACAACAAGCGAGCGACTTGACGTGACCGACCGATTGACTGGACGTCTCAGTCTCAGCTGGTGCTGTTTTTTTTGTTGGCGCGTGCGAGACCCCAGGTCCCAAGAAGTGTTGCTGCTGATGCGATGATATCTGGGACCAGCCAAATAAATGGCAAGCGAGGATCCATCCATCACTTTGGGAAAGGTCAATC
>JAADVN010000826.1:0-12891 GCA_023335535.1 Globisporangium spinosum | reverse complement strand
TAATTAGCCTCAAGGGCTCCTACATGTTTTATGAATAAAACCTACACATGCAGAAATAAACCTACTAAACTGATATATAAAACCTTGGGTACACTGAGGTTCAACCCATAAGACTTGAACTTGAAGTCCTGTGGAAAGTTCCCTGTGAAGTGATTGGCTCGCGCCATCACTTCAACCTGTAGTGACACGTCGGCAGCGTCACCAGTCTAGTTCCCCAAAGCAGGAACCATCATTCGCACATGATTAGTACATGGTGCAATCACTCTGTACTGGAATCTTTCTGTGACGTCACATAATGATGTCACTCGTACATGTGTGACATGGATTGCGTAACCCTTCAGCTTGGGAGGCTATTCGGACTGTGTAAGGGCATTTCCAACACGTTCTTGACGTGTTCCCTGGGCTAAGATAAGACGCAAGACGCCACTGCAGCAGGTTCAACCGGCTCTGGGTGATTGCACCAGCGGATCCCTTCTGTAAGTTGAAAGGTCACACGCATTGTCTTTCCACTCCCTTCTCGTTCTTTTCACTGGCCAGCAAGAACAAGGACTTCTCGCGAAAGCCCGAAGGCCATTAACAAGAGAGAAGACTACCAACCAAGCAGTGATCTCCTAATGGACGACTTCCAGCACGTGCGCACGCTGTGTGGCGCGATTTACGACAAAGTGGCGCTCGTGCAGCACCGCCAGTCGAGCCGACTCTACGCGATGAAGATGAGCGCGCGGCAAGAGATCTCGGGACCAAGCGTCTACGAGGATGGCGACATAGAGCTGCAGATCCTGCGGAGGCTCTCTGGGAACCGCGTGTTCTATAGCTCAGTATCAGGTGGCGACGGTGATGATGTCCCAGGCGAATCTGTGGCGGTGATGGAGAGTTCCTGGAGCGTGCGTCCTCAGTGGGAGGTGAATGAGCTCAAGTCCAGCCCTCTCGATTGCTTTAGCCCCAAGGAGAGCGTGTCTTCTACCAGGAAGATCAGCAGCGGCACCATCATCATGACCACCACAACAACATCCTGCTGCTGCACAAGGACTTTGTGGACGAGGGCACAAGCGCGCGCTGTCTTGTGTTCGACTGCTGTCCCTACGGCGAACTCTACGATCAAGTGCAGCTGGGCAATACAGCACTTGCTACTAGTGGCGGTGGCAGCAGTGAGAGACTCAAGGCTACACACAGCTACTTCCAGCAGATCGCGCGCGCCGTCCACTTCATCCACGCGCACAATATCGCGCACCGCGACATCTCGCTCGAGAACGAGCTCCTGGACGAGCAGCGACAGTGTCGGCTCGCGGACTTTGGACTCGCGAGCGAACACGGCGTAAGGTGCGTGGGGTGAGTGGGAAAGACGTTCTACATGGCCCCAGAGGTGCTCCTGTGCCAGCAACACAAGTGCTATGACGGGCTGAAAGCGGACATCTGGTCGTTAGGCGTACTGCTCTTCATCCTGGTCACTGGCGCGCCGCCCTTTGAGACTCCAGCCGATTCGGACGCTCGCTTCCGCGTTGTGAAGACCCAGGGCGTCGGTCAGCTGCTCTGCATCTGGCAGATGGAGAACCGCGTAAGTGACGAATTGCGGGATCTACTGGCGCAGATGCTCTGTGTGGACGCTCAGGAGCGCATCTCCATCGACGAGGTGCGCAGCCATCCGTGGTTGGTGCAAGCGAGCGTCGACTATGAATCGCTCATGCTTAAAGGGCACCAGTGCAAACAAGAGGGTGACGGTTGCAATAGGTACGACATGCTTCAATCAAGCGAACAAGCCCAGCTGGAGCCTCACGAAGAAGATGATTTAGAGAAAGAGCCAAGTCTGTTGCTGCTATCAGGTGCAGATGGAAGTGTTGAGGGGGCGAGGAAGAGCCATCGGATGCGGAAGCGCATGAAGATCTCGATCGTCTCTGATTCCGAGTCCGGAGTAGCCAACAGCGACGACAGCTTCCCGTTCGCATTCGCCTCCTTTTTCTCAGATGCAACCGATGGATATTCAGGAGAGAGTTGGTCGGTCGCCCCCGCACTCGTGCACGAGAACAGTCCCTGGAAGTACGAGGCGACGAGCTCGCTCTTTGCACCGCACACGGCGCCGACTGCAGGACCGCGGGCGAGGACTGGCAGACGGAAAGTGACGCTCCGAAGCCTCTGCTTCAACCCTGGCGATGGTGTCAACAGCAGCAACAACGCCGACGACAGCGACGATGAGGAAGAGAAGTTTGCGTCCACCAGAAGAAGACGCACGAGTTTGTCCCTTTCCTGCGCTGTGATGATCACCAAGTCTCTTGAGAACAGACATCAAGCAAGCGAGTGTCCTCCAGCGCCAAAGTGTCGCATTTGCATGGACGAACTCGTGGAAGAGGAGGATCATTCTCACGATGACAACAAGACGACGACAGCAGCAAGCGGGAGACGCCCCAATAATGGATACTCGGTGCTGAGCCTGTGCGAGAGCTGCTTCTACACCATGCGGCCGCTCAATCCCACGCTGAAGAGCGAGACGAGCGTGCTGGTGCTGCGCAAAGCAGCCTCAAGAAGCAGTCGCAGACCGGTGCAAGTCGTCTGAGAGCAGCGAGCCTTCAGTGCAACCAACCACCGAGAATGGGATGTCGTGCGTTGAGTGACAGAGTACTTCATGGATGGCCATCAGAGGGCCCTTGATTGGTGAGAGAATAGTGACGTATGAATTACATGTGCTCGTTTGTGGTTGAGTGAATGATGAATGAATGGTTGTGAAAGACAGACTTGAATCGTGCGTCAAGCATTATTGCCATCAATCAAACCAAAGTGGCAGAGAGCCCAAGCAACTGCCCAAGAATACCCTTAGAACATTATAGCTATTTAATCCGATAGCCGGTTTATTGCCTTTGTATCTACTCACTTAGAGCGTGAACCTTTGAGAATCAATCTAGAAACCAACTCAGGAGTCTTACTGCGTCACTCTCACTTTGCTTCATTCCAAAAAGCGCAAAGCATAGGACAAGAAGAAGGAATGGTGACGTTCTGGTGGGACCAGATTTGCGTGTTCGGCGACGGCCACTGCTTCTACACGCGGTCGGCGGCCGCCAGCTCCGTGTACTGCTACGCGGCGGCGCTGGCGTACACCGTGTCCGTGAGCATCCAGCGTGGGCGCCTGGGCGAGCACGGCCACGCGACGCACCTCATTCCGGTCAAGCGCATGCGCTGGTTCCCGACGTTCCTGGGCTTCTCCTACTTCTCGCGCATCGCCTGGTTCCTGCTCAGCAATACGCACACGTTCGAGTGGGTGCTGGGCGCGCAGCCGCCCTACCGCTACGAGCACATGATCATCGACGTGCCGATCCTGCCGACCGACATCGACATCTACGTCGTGGGCGTCACGTCCTTCGGCAAGCTCGCCACGCTGCTCTACTTCTCAGCGTTCACGCTGCTGCTGCGCTTCTGGGAGGATGTGCTGCACCAGGCGCAGCGCGCCGAGAAGCCGCTCGCGCGCTTCGCCGCCAACCAGTCGATCATCGCCGAGTATACGCGCGCGAGCAAGCAGCAGCTGCGCTCGCGCAAGATCTTTCTTGTTGCGAACGTCTGGATCTACCTGGTCGAGTTCGCGCTGCTCGTGCTCAAGACGCTCTTCCCCACGTATCAGACCAACAGCTTCATGTTCCAACTGGACTACGGCGTGGTGGCGCTCTTCTTCTTCCTGCTAGCGGTCATGCTCGCGCGCTGCGCGTTCAAGTTGCGCCAGGTGCTGCTCAAAATTGAGTTCTCGGCGCTGGCCACGAGCATCGCGGCGCGCATCACGTGGCTGGGGCTGGGCGTGTCGCTGCTCTTCCTCTACCGCAGCGTGCTGCTCATCTCGATGCCGGCGATCGAGGTCTTCGACCCGCACGTGGCGAACCCGTGGCTCTTCTACACGATCCCCGAGATCCTCCCGGGCTTCCTCGTCATCTTCATGATGAGCGTCAAGAAGAAGCAAAGTAGCGCTAGCGGGCTCGGCGCGAGTCCCGAGGAGGCCACGCCACTGCTGCAGCGGCGCTTCTCGAGCGACCCGCCGCGCTTTCACGGCCCAGAGCTGCATATTTAGGTAGGCTGATTGGAACGACAACCTGTGTGTGTGTGTGTATGTACGGAAATGAATGGACACTAGCAGCTTAGCTGTTGCGTAAAGAGAGCTCTTCGACCATTGTTCGCTTGTATTAATTGGCTCGCGGCTTATTCCAGACCCACTTGTTGCCCGAGTACTTGGTGCCTTCCTCCACGGGACACCCACCGTGGAGACTCATCGGGTCGCCCTCGCCGTTCGGCAGCATACTGTAGAACACGATGACCTTGCGCTTGCGTGGTGGCACCTTGAGGCCCTTGGTGCAGTCGCGCATGCTCTCCGGTCGCGGGAGCCCGCCGGCGCGCGGGAAGATCGTGTGGCCGCCCTTGGCCACGTCCGACATGTACCAGAAGACCGTGATCATGCGGTTCTTGTGGCCGTACTCGATCGACTCGAGCACGTGCGGCGACTGCTGGTGGTTCGCCACCGAGAAGAAGTCTAGGTGGTGGTCGTATTTCTGCGTCTTCTCGTAGCGCAGCACCTGCACGTACTCCTGGTGGGACATGGGCACTTTCACCAGGTCGGCCGTACGGCGGTCGATGTCTTGGACGAGCTGGTGCTTGGACGACGGCAGAAAGTAGGTCGTGCTCGTGCGCCAGTCGGTCGCCGGTCGGTCCTTGTGCGCGTCGTTGTGCGTCACGCCCGAGGGCTTGAGATGGTCCAGCGACAGCGCCATGATCACGTCGATCTCCTCGTCCTTGAGGAACTCGTCCACGCCGAACACCAGCGGCGTCATGCTCAGCGTCTCCAGCACCACGTCACCCTTGCCGTACACGTTTTTCACGACCGCTACACGTACGTGTACACCACACCATACAGATGCCACAGTTGTTAGTATATCCACAATCACATATAGAGCCTATGTACACTTATAGGAACTCACTCTTGTGGCCGATCTCCACACCGGGCCAGATGAACTGGCCGCCTTCAAAGAGGAACATGACGCGGTTAACGAGCGCACTGAGCCGTCCGGACTCGAGGCGCTCGCCATCGGGCGTGAAGAACGCGTACGGCTGCTTGTACTTGCGCGCGTGCTCGTCCGCGGGCTCCGTCGAGATCGCGAACATGCGCTCGATCTCGTGCTTGACGACCGTCGCCTCGATCGCCGTCTCGCGCGTCACGTTCGGCTGCATGCCGTCTTTAAAGCCCGTGATCCAGAGCCTACGCACATACAGAAGAGCATCACATGAGCACTTATATCCACAATAGCCAGTCTATCTTAGCAAGCGATACATTAATTAACCTGTCACGTACGTGTCGAGCGGCGTGGACTGGATGCAGAGCACGTGGAAGCCCTTGACCGGGAGCACCGTCGTCAGGTACTGCAGCGCGTCCTTGCAATACACGGAGCGTGCGAACGGGTCGCTCGTCGCGTCGCCATTAAGCGCGCCGCCTGGCGCATACTCCAGCTCCACGTTCAGCCCAAAGTGCGGCGCCACGAGCTGCAGCGCGCGCGATGTCGCGTGACGCACATGCTCGGGGTGCCGGACCGACACGCCCACAATGAGCGCGCCGAGCAGCGCCACGAGCGCCGTCAGCAGGAACGAGCTACCGCCTGCTGTTGAGCTCTCGTCCTTCTTCTTCTCGCTCGTGCTCGTGCTGTTCTTCATGGCCGTCTGGGGCTTGGTCGTCATCGCCGCCTCCTCGCTCTTCTGCGGCGCCGCCAGCTTCGCCATCGCTGCTGCTTGATCTTTGCAAATGGGCAAACTTGCAAATCCCACGTTCAATTAATCGGGCCACCAGCTCATTGGCCAACTGATTTTGGGCCACCGACTGATTGGCTCGGGGGTAAGGCAGCTAACCAATTATAACGATTTTGGGTCTCCAAGTGCACCAATCAAATCGTTTTATTTGTCGTATGTTTTTGCACAGACAAAAACATACGACAAATAAAACGATTTGATTGGTGCACTCAATTTTTTGAATTATTTGATTGGCTGGAAGTATTCCGAATCCGCAGGAATCCATAGCCTTTCAAAAATGGTAAGTTGCCTTAAAACGGTTTTTATGAAGGACAGTATAATATTTTAGAGTGCATTTTTGAATACGAATGCGATAAAACAGAAAAACTGCACTTCATCGAGTGTTTTGTGATCGCCTGCTTGCTTGAAGAATAACACAACCGACTCGAGTGCGAGACCGAGGAGTGCTGCGAGACAACCGAGTGAGTGCTTTCGCGTGGATGCGATGACGATCAAGCAGCGCCCGCCCTCCGCTTCCTCTTCGCCTTCGTCTTCGCGCCACCAGCGCCACCGCAACCAGCATGAGACCGAGCGCGACGGCGACTCAAAGGCGCGCAAGCACAAGAAGCGCTCGTCCGAGTTCTCGCGCCACCACGACAGCAGCTCTCCTGGCGACGCAGCCAACGCTGGGGCGGCGTCTGCGGTGAATGGCGACAGCAATAGTGGTGGCGGTAGCGGGGATGCTGCGTGGGAGAGCTTCACGTCACCCGACGGCCGCACGTACTACTATAACAAGGTGCGATACAGCTAGTATGGTAGCGCTTTGTTGTCAGCGCTGGAGGTCTCATTATACATTGTGTTGTGGTTGTGGATGTGTGTAGATCACACAAGAAAGCCGGTGGAAGTTGCCTAAGGAACTGCGCAAGCCCAAGTCCAAGTCCAAGCTACAGGAGCAGAGCGTGAATGGTGCTGACGCCATCGACAGAGCCAAAGCGAAAGCCACATCCAAACACAGGCAGCAGCAGCAGCGTGAAGAGGAAGACCCAAAGTCCGAGGCGCGGCGCTCGACTGGGAGCAAACTCTTAGCACCAGCCTCTGCTGATACGAATGTTGATGCTTTAATACCAAACAGCGGCGGCAAGAAGAACGAGCTCGTCCAGCGCCTGCAGGCGTCGCTCGCTGGTCGCATCAACCCGATGGCGAACATGATGGGGCCGCCACCGATGATCCACATCCCTCGCGGAGAGAGCCAGGCGGCGTCTCATTTCTCAGGAGACGCGGCTGAGGCTTCTTCTAATGGGGGTGGTGGAGGTGCGACTACGGAAGAGCAACAGTACGAAGAAGAAACGGCGCACATGACAGCAGCCGAGCGGCTCCGGTTCCTGCGGAAGAAGCGGCAGGAAACCATGTTCGCGAAGGAGAAGATCGTGGAAGAGGACGACTTCATGAAGGAGTTCGAGCGCAACATGACGAAGAAGCACGAAGGGAACTTTGACTGGCGCAAGAAGCGCGAGCAGGAGCAGGCGGCGAAGGACCGGGAGCTGGCGAAAGCGAAGGAGAAGGAGGAGAGAGAGAAGGAGAAGGCGGCAGCGGAGGAGCGGAAGCAGCAGCAAGAGCGCGAAGAGGAGGGGCGACAAAGAGCACGAGAAGAAGCAGAGGAAGCTGAGCGAGCAGCAGCAGAAGCAGCGGCAAAGGCGGAAGCAGAGAGGAGACGGAGGGGGAAAGAGGAGCAGGAGCAGCGTGTACGAGAGCAGGAGGAGAAGGAGCGTCAGCTTCAGCTAGAGAGCGAGAAAGAGAAAGCAGAGAAGAAGAAGGCCAAGAAATTACGTGATGGTGATAAGAAGGTGAAGCGAGTGGAAGAAACAGCAGCAGAGTCAGAGTCAGAGTCAGAGTCAGAGTCAGAGAGAGAAGAGAATGCCCAAAAAGATGCTGCTGGTGAGAATGATCTCAGTGAGCCGCATGCGGCTGATGCAGAAGCTGATGAGAGCAGCGAATACGTTGATGCTGCTGGCAAAGAAATCGCCCTCTTTGAATCTTCAGACTCGGGCGATGACGTCCGTGTGCAAGCTGAAAGAGATGAGAAGGCGCGAGGCAGGCACAACGAGGAGAATGAAGATGAACAGCAGCAAAAACACCCCAAACACAGACAAAGGGAGCAATCAAAGCAGCTGGAAGAGCTCCAGGATCCACTGGAGCACGAAGCTGCTGTTGGAGCCGAAGAGACCGAAGATACTGAAGAAGCAGGAGCTGAGTTAGAGCGACAACGACTGAAGCAAGAGAAGCGCGAGCGTCGGCGGCTCGCTAAGCTCGAAGCTGCGGTCGCTGCGCAGTCGCTGGAGCCGTCATCTCCAGTGAAAAAAACAAAGAAGAGCCGGCGAAAGTCGACGCACGAGGATGATAACTCGGGAAATGGCGAAGCGACCGAGCAACAACAGCAGCAGGAACAGTACCAGCAGCAACAACCACCGTACTCGGGCGGGATGTACCAGCAATACCCACCACCACTGTACGGATACCCTCCTCCTACAGGTCCTCCTCATTCAGGTGGCGGCATGTGCAATTGCTGCCGTCCGCACCAATTCATCCCCATGCACGTTCCGCCGCCAGTGCCATTCCCAATGTACTACCCACCGCCACCACTTCCAATGATGATGGGCTACCCTGGAGGTATGCCGCCACCGATGCTTCTTCAAGCGCCCCCACAGTCACAGCCGGGAATGGCGATGGTACCGTTCGCTCCAGGTCAGATCACCGCATACGGAGGAGGATATGGAAGTGGAGCTGCGTTTGGCCGTCCAACACTGGACCGATGCGAAGGCTGCCACGGCACCGGTGTCGGACTGGTCGAGAAGAACGGCTTCTGCAACCATTGCAATCGGCTGCGCCTGGATTTCATCGTCGCGTCGGCGCGGATCCGGCAGCGCTGCTCGGTTTGCGGTGGCTGGGGGCTCGGGCTCGTCCAGGCGAATAGGAAATGCGACCACTGCAGTCGGCAAACGCAGCAGGTGCAGTACGCGGCGCCAGTGTCGAGGCGGCAGTCGGTTGGTGAGACGCAACTCCCTCCTGGGGCGGTAGCGACACCATTCGCTTCGATGCTGACTCAGCAGCAGCAGTCTGGTAGTGCGAGGAGAGTGACGATTGCTGCGAACGACAAGAAGAAGAAACAGGAGGACGATAGCATTGACTGGGACGAGTCGAATTCAGATGACGACTCGGAATGGGACGATTAGAGCAGGAACACAAGCACCGTCGTCGAGTGAGCGAGTGCAGACAGCAGTGTCCACAGCAGATGCCCATATTGGTATTGTAAACAAAAGAATGGCAACCTCTTCCATGATTCATTAGCAACTTGCCAGATCCCATTAGCAACATGCAATTTCAAGACCGAGCTTGCTTGTATAAGCAACTCGCAATTTTCAACCCGCTTCAATGTCGGCTAACACATATATCCTACAGTAAAGTGCGTTTGCAGAGTCCATGTTCGCACCGCCATTTGTTTCTGCATTGCGAAACGCATGAGGGGCAACAAAGTCCTTTGGACAGGAAGTATCTCGATGTGCTGCTTCCGCTTGTAACGACAGCCAGACCTATAATCAGTTTCGTCTCGAAGTTGAGGTATTATATTATGTTGCATCTAAGAATGAGAAACGTCGCCCAGCTATGACCTCTAGAGGAACTTGTGGTCGTGCGGATGAAACTATTCTAAAGATATAAAAGGCCGTTGAGACTGTCAGTGTTGGTGCGCGAGAGTCACCGGGCGCCATCATAGCCAAGCACTTTGACTCAAACCCACCTGAGTACGTACACATCTGAATCGGCGAAACCAAGCCGCTAACCACTGAACTAGTATGCGAAGAACACTCTCTCGTTTGCCTGCATTCGCTTGGGATACGATGTCGCCAAGGTCCTCCTCCATAAGTTGAAGAAAAAGAGAAACAATGGAGGAGGACACCAGCCAGTTCCTTTGTTTGAAGCGTTCAATGAACAAATTCGACCACTATAAAACAGCAGGTGCGGACCTGCGACTGGGCTAGTACTCAGTACTTCAATGTTCACGTGTGCGCTCGCTCGTTCCCAAGCAAATGAGCCTCTGTCACTCCACACTTGGCATCTATAGATTGATAAGTATCCACCGCATCCACACAAGTGAAACAAAACGGCTCTCTTGCAATTCACACAAGTTGTTTGTCCGATTGCGCTGCAAACAGCACAACAAGGTAGCTAACGTTGCGAACAAATGTGTGCTTGCAACAAGCAACAAGTCAGTTTGGTGATGCAAGTCAGCCAGTCTCCGCATGAGGCCAGTGTGCCGGACACAGGTTGTTGGATCGGTACCTATCGCATACGAGTGTGGATCCACGCAACTTTCAAACACGACCATGATGACCTCGCCTTGTTGTTGTTTTTCTTTCTTTCCATTTGGCTTGGATGCCTGCAGGTTGTTTGTTTGTACCGATTGTTCCACAAACCACACAAGAAGACGGTTACAGACGACCCTGCGTCACATGCGCTTCAAGCGCAAGCTGCTTGCTTGGTTTTCTTGCATGGGGACCACTGCACACGAGGCAAATACGCTCCTAATACACAACGAGTGAGGGCTCTGGGCGTCACTATGCATGGCAAGACTTCTCGCTGTTTCCCAGCGCAGCGCGAACAAGAAAACTGGAGTGGCTCCTCGGTGAATCATCTGAAAGAGCCGCGTTAGTCATCACTATTTACCTAGCAATGCGCCTTGTATCCTCCCTCTGTGCGTGTGTGTGTTCTTTCCCAGTTGTGCGTAATCTCGGTGCTGTAAAAAACTCCACGCAAGACCCAATCGCGCAAATGATGAAGCAAGCGACGCAAGTGGCTCGCTCTCTTTCATCTGCGCAAGATTGCTTGTCCAATTGCTCCGCAAACAGCAAACATGCCTTGCAACACAGACGGTTGCATCCGAATTTGGATCATGCGCTTCAAGCAACCTGCGTTGACAAACGAGCAAGAATATATGGATTCAGCTTGCTGTTGCTGTCAGACGTGTCAAGCAACAAGTCAGTATGTTAGCGCAAAGGTTTCAACACTTTGGAGCGAAAAATCGTGCAGCAAAATGCCAAATTGTCCAATTTGGCGTTTTACTAACTCCTTGAGTCTTGCGGTTGATTCCCTTCAAGGAGGGATCAAGTCAGTTTTTTTCTTCTGGTTTTGTTGAAGGTTCTGTCAGAAACACTTTCAAAACGACACACTTGTGTCTCTTATATCTAATAGCCTGCTTTTACTGGTGTGCATAGTTTTGTCTATTTCGATACTTTTAGTGTGTGGTAATACCTGCAATAAATAGTGTGCAAAATGATCTTGGCTCAGCAAGTCAGGACTGACAGGGAGGAGAGCATGGGTGCGTGAAACTGACACTTCTCTACTCAAATAGCATAACCCTTTCTATAATTTGAATATAACTAGATTGATATATGTGATTACTGTTTATCATAATAAATACATGAGAATCACCATGACTCCCATTTTGACAGGTGGAATAAACCTATTTTGACAGGAACGAAAGGGTGGACTTGACTCACTCTCACTCTCAGGAGGAGCTGCTTGAAAAGTCAGGAGCCAACTGTTGTCGTTGTTGCGTGGCAGTTTTGCTCCCTCGTGGCCAGTTTCAACGCAAAAAGCAAACAAGCATCCTTGTGGGAAGTGAAGAAGGTGGCGTGGCGTGCGCTGAGTGAGGAGTCAAACGCGCACATTTCGAGCGCGAATGCTCGGAACAACAACAAACAAACAAGCAAACAAAGCAGCTTCACAAGCGTTTCTCTTATCGCGGCGCAAGTCACAAATAGAAAGAGCCAGCGGAAGCGTGAGCTTGCCGTTACGACCGCACGACCATCCCCAAACCGAAAAGGCGGGACCAGAACCGCAAGAAGACAACTGGGGCGCGGACAGACACGCAAAAGCGAGTGAGTGACTGACCTGCAGTGGGAAAGGGGTGATACTCACGGCGTTACATTACGCGCACCCGCCCGCCAAGTCGCTACTCTCGCTCTTCCGACCCCCGCCCGCCCGCCTGCCCATTCCCCATGGACACCAGCGGCGGCAGCAAGCGCAAGGGGCGGCGGCGCGTCATGAGCACCGCACTGGCAGCGATCGTAGCGTGCGCGGCCGCGACGCTCTGTGTGCAGCCCACACACGCGGCGGACGACAGCAGCGCAGGTGTCGACTCTACTGCCACCACCACAGCATCAGCAGCAGCCTCGACATGCGCGAACGCGAGCACGGTCGTGGTCGGCGCAACCGACTCGGATGCGGTCGCGTACGACGCCAGCTGCAAGGCGCGCCCGTTCCTCGTCGTGAAGCCTGCGGCCGGCGCGCGCGAGCTCAACCTCTCGAGTCTGGACGTGATGACCGTGCGCAGCTACCCGCGCGTGTACACGCTCTACCTGAACAACAACGACCTCGAGACCTTCCAGGCCGGCAGCGATATGGACCTGAGTCATCTGTGAGTTTCGTTTTGGTTGCCTTGCTTTATTTACATGGCGATTGGATTGATGAAGCTGACAATATGCTCTGTTTCTTGGTATGTGAAGGGAACTTCGGGACAACCGCATCTCGGACCTGTCGACGTTTGCGTTTCCACCGCGATTAACTTATTTGTGAGTCTCGTATTCAGAAGAGATAGATCATTGTATGAGTCATCGGCGCTCACTGACTGACTGGGGTTTGTTATGTTGCTGGACACGTAGAGATCTGAGCCGAAATGCGATCGCGTCGCTGACGAACTTGACGCCGTGGCCCACACCGGCGGTGCTGCAGACGCTCGTGCTCGACGAAAACCCAATCACTCTCATCGAAGAGACCGCGTTCGACTCTATTCGCTCACTGCAGAACCTGTACGTATCCGAACCATTTAGAAGTCGTGATTGCACTCTACAGACCATCTGACGCCCGATGCTCTATGTTTGTATTTTTTCTATCTCTACAGGTCGCTCGTGACGGCTTCGCTGAAGAGCCTGAACAAGATCCAGTTCCCAGCATCACTGAGCATTCTGAATGCGAGTGGCAACGCTCTCGAGAGCAGCTCGTCGAATTTCTCCAACCTGCCAGACAACCTCCAGTACCTGTGAGTATCC
The DNA here is from genome assembly GCA_023335535.1 of Globisporangium spinosum. Lineage (NCBI taxonomy): Eukaryota > Oomycota > Peronosporomycetes > Pythiales > Pythiaceae > Globisporangium > Globisporangium spinosum. The sequence goes on along the minus strand of JAADVN010000826.1, from coordinate 46 downwards.
CTCCCTGTCGAGCAGGGGGGGGGGGGGGGGGGGGGGGGGGGGGGGG
>JAADVN010000825.1:0-12892 GCA_023335535.1 Globisporangium spinosum | reverse complement strand
TTTTCGCCGAAAGCAGTCTCATTCGACTGCTTTCGTGATTGGCTATAAAACGAGGCCTTTTTTCTTTTCTGAATCGTGTTATTGGCCAATATATCCACAGAAGTCACCATTTTCACGTTTTATTGGCGCGCACTGTATATGGACAATCGATGATCTGTCAGATGGCCTCTGAGCCCACCATTTAACGGTTGCTTTGAGCTCTTGAGGAATCTGCAGGCCAGGAATCCCACTCTGTGTGTATTGGTCTTGAAGCTGCAGCGTATTTGCAGTGTGACCATGTATACTGAACAAGGCAAGAGGGAGCGTGCGCTTCGTTGTCGAGTTGCGGTGCGAGCAAGTTGAACGCACACACACCAACGGCGTATGACAGCATGCTCCTCCACGGATCCAGAACCGACGGCATCCAGTTGTATGAGACCGAGTGACCTCCTTGTCGCGCAACTAAATGAATGAACTCCATCCCGTGGTCCGTGATACTTACTGTACCTGCACCACGTGTCTAATTCACTCTGACGTCTGCCATCATTTTCTCTGCTGAAGTATAGTTTAGTTGCGTGGAACGCTGGCACAGTCCCCGCGATTCCGCAACTAACTGCAACGGTCAGAGTAATCAAACATACCAGGATGAGTGTGATCGGTCACCTACCGTGCTTGCCGGTTGCCGAAGAAGCAGGCAGTCGTGATCGTTCTTTGAATGAGTGTGATCCCAGAGACAGAGAAGCTATGGTGAAACTGCCCGACCGCCAATGCGCCTTCGTGTGTGACTCTTCCAGGTTCGCTGTTGGCTCCTGATCCTCGTCTGCTTGTAGTTTTATTATTAATATGTGCGAGCGCACAACTGCATCCTGTCTTCCAAGTAACACTCCACGGTCTGCATGGGATCTTTGTAAGCGGGGCTGTCAATTCCTCGAGCCCTTGGTCCACGAGTCAAAATGGGCCTCCGCAATGTACTGTGTTACAAAAAACTCAACACCCAGCGGACATCGGGTCTCCACCATACAGCAGTAGAACGGCTCTCGACATACATTTCTCGATCTTCAGCATACGAATCAGGTTTCCAGCATCCAAAAAAGCCAGAAATGCATACAAACAAAAGCCTCCAGCATATAAATCAGACTCATTACAGCAGGCTAGATTGTTCAAACATCTCTATAGCATATCTATTTATCTACACCATATCTAAACTCAGCCAACACGCTTCACGCTCCCTGTGAGTTTGTATGAAACCCTCAGCGCCTGCAGCAGGCCAACAACATCGTTCGTGTGTGTACTTGTCACATTTGTATGCAGAAGACCGAAAAATGGATGCCGAAGACCAAATAGAAATATGTTCCCATTTCTCCAGGGGGATCCCTCCTCCCAGCAACAGAAGCAAGAGCGAAATGCACAATGCACCTCTTGTTTCCTGGTTGCGCACGCGGTTGCTGACCAGAAACTGTTTCTATAAAGCTTTCGCTTCTTTGTTTATATTCCAATAGTATACAATAAACTACGCTCATATTATGAACATGATCCTGCTTTTGACTGGCATCAGTGGTGGATGCGGATTATGTATTGGAATAAGGTGACTTGAGAGACCGAGATTTCCCAAAACATGGGCTTGTGAACGTAAGGGTATCTTCCGCACCCCACATAACACCTGGGAGAAAGGAATCCCAATAGAAGTCGACACACAGAGGTAGCGAGCTAATAATGGTAGCCAGGTAACGTGAATTCTGCCTTCACCAAGTATGACAAACCTGTTCTGTTCTGTTCCAGAAAGGAGCATCGCGCACACGCCGACGATCACTCGCTGGAATATACGAGACGCGTCTTTGAGTGGGAACAACGGCAGCAGCTATCCAGGTCAAGTGAATTGGCGGTGACGAATTCTTTTTCAATGTCTATGGACACTGAACCTAGAGTTTGCTGCCTTCCACCACTGCCTATATGCAGTTGTATAATATGCTGTTGGCGCCACCGACCTGGGTCGAGGTTTTATGGAGTTGTCCTATTATGTAATAGCTATAGACAGACACTCACACGAAAGAGCTCCTCACCTCACACGGTTGAAAATTTGGAGTTCCCTTGGATTCTCTGTCGTCAAACCATTCGACGAAACGATCGACAACGCTCTCTCGCTCTCTCGCTCTCAAAATTCCCAAGAGCTCTTTTACGTCGACTGACTGGATCAGCACACATTTTTGGATAACCAGTTGGCTCTCCGTTCTAAAGCCCTGTATCCCTTTGACGATCGAATGGCGCGTCAGCCAGCTCAGCGCTTTCCCACCCTCATCCTCTACCAGCTCATCCTGCACAATCCTCAACAAAGGCAAGGCGCTCCACCACAAGTGTCCGCACAGCAAAATGCACAGCAAAATCCAGCCAACCCGGAGACGACAGCCCTCCACCAAACGGAAACATCATTGCTTTCGGGGGGTTTGCGTCACGCGTAGGCCGTTACCAATAGACTATGGACAGATGGTGGGTGGGGGTCGGGGTCACTCGCAGAGGTGGTACTGTATCAGACGCGGCGGTGGGTCATCAGAAGCTCTTGGCTGGGTCTCTCGTTTTCTGTGTTTGGCTAAGACCAACCGGCCGGCTGGCTGTTGACGACGCAGGTCGCACCTGGGATCCGCCGTTCTTCGTCCATTCTTCTTCTTCTCTCGGGTTAGTTGGTTCGGCTGGTCCGTTGGTCGCCTGACGGTCTGCTGGTCGGGCGCATCGTGGCTTCACGCTCAAAACCCTCCTCTCTGGCCAGCAGAGAGACGCCCCGCTCTCCATCACTCACTTCACGACTGAGTATCCGTCCTACCGTATCGCGTGCATCCAGAATCTCAGCGTCTCGCAAACAGTGTTCGCTCGAGGGTTCTCGAATCCGCGTTGCTGGCGATCTCCCTCCTTCTATCAGAGACTTTGTCCCCCACCAGAAACATGGAAGGATTTCATTACGAAGGCAGTCAAAGTGGTGGCAACGACGCAAGACGCGGATACTCGGCGAGCTTTGGAGACCGTGAGTACTTACAGCAGCACTACTACACGCTCCGACGCAGTAGGTCCACGTCAGCAGATAAAGGAGCTACGACAGCCAGCTCAGCAGCAGCAGCAGCGCCACCACCGCCACGGTCGCTGCCTGGCTTTGCGACGTTCCTCCAGCAGTCGCCACCGCACCACGAACGCAACAGCGTTGCATCTGAGCAAACGACAGTGTCTTCCTCCGCGAGACGCCAGCCACGAGGCATCCACGAGTACCATCCGCAGCAGCACGAGCTGCACCACCGCCGTGACCGCCATTTCCAGTACACCAGCAACAGCAGCAGCAGCGCAACCTCAGCGTTCTCAACCTACAGCCACCTGATGGACTCGGTCGATGACTCGATCGCGCGCACCCAGAGCCAGCGATCATCGTGGAGCGACGCGAGAGGCGGCTCACCGAACCTCAGCGACTTCAAACACATCGCCATCAATAGATCAGCATCCAACGGTACAGCGTCGAATTCGTATCATACTGGTGGTAGCGGTTGCAGCAGCAGTACCGCCAGCGAACCCTCTCGGACGCGGACGAACTACAAGCCCACCGCGAACAGAACCAGCGTCAGCATCGGCTTACCGCCAACACAGCAGCAGCAGCAGCGTCCACCAACCCGCACCTCTAGATACCTGCGCGAGATCGACCGCCGCAACATCTTGCGCCGCATCGAGCAGGGCGAGAAGCAGGCGAACCTGGCCAAGGAGTACCAGGTGAGCCGCGCCGCGATCTCGAACCTCAAGCAGCGCCGCAACAACCGTAATCGCAGGGATCAGCGACTGGTCAGGAATGCCAGAGCCTCGGAAGAGAAACGTGAATACGAAACGCACCGTGGCGGCGGCAACTACCAGCAACAATTACAGCAGCTCAGTGAACAGTTCAAACGGGGTCGACTGGTCTTCAGTGGCAACAGTAACCAGACTGGTCACCATCATCAGCACAGCCACGCAGGATTCACTATCAACAGCGCGTACTCCGATGAGCGCTACTACTCCGCAGATGAACAGGGCCGCTCACCGTCCCCGGTGTCGTCGCCTTCAGCAATATCGCCCTACCCAGAGCCAGAGTTCACGGCGGCGATGGAGGAGACCTTCGAGAAAGTCCTCAAGCTGAAGACGGCGACACTGGAGATCCTGCTCACACGGCTGATCGACCCGCGTGAGGATGCACAAACCAAGCAGACTTCAAAATCGCGGATCGCACGACTGCTTCTCGAGCGCGCCATAGGCGAGTTCCCCGCCCGAGATTTCCAGGTCTCAGTGGGTACTCTGAGTTCCTCCTCGTCAGCAGGCATGTCGCCAGCCTACTACCTGGGGGCTGAGTTGACAAAATCTACCTGCGCAGTCAAGATCGCGTCTGACAGTGACAGCGAAGTCGTAGCGGTGCTGCTGCGCGAGTTCCAGGAGATCGAGCCGTTCTGTGAGGTCGGATCCATCTCATTCACGTCCGACTCGTCGCTGTCAAGACAACGAAGAGCTGGTGAGGATGAGTGCATTGTCCACTTGCCACAGAGTATCCACGAAAGCAACGTTCTTCTTCTTGTCGACTTTCTCGACCCTCGGTCCAGCGAGGAAGTCGCCAAGGCGATCCAGGTACAGCACCATTGTCAGCGCCTTTGAATCTGCCAACGGGTACCTCACTGACTCTACTTCTGTGATTCTATTGACTGATTCAGGCAATACTGCGATTGGGTATCCGGCTACGAGATATCTGCCTCGTGGCGATCTGCAGCCACGAGCGCGCACTTCGGTACCTCCTAGAGCTGTTCCCACAACTGCACATCATCGCAGCGAAGGTGCTTCTGCAAGGAGACCCGAGTAGCATTGACATTGGCGACTTGCTGCACTCAAGGCTGCTCTTTTAGCAGACACAGTACAGTAGTTACATACGAGTTCGGACTGTCCTCTGACTGGATTAATGCATGTTAACCAATCGAGTTCGACGAGATGCAGCAGCAGGCTTGTGAAATCTTCCACAAGACGAGATGCTATTAGTCGGTCTTCCCCTTTGTAAGCAAGCTAACCTACCTCGACAGTCATCTGTCGCAATCGTTATGCCAAAGACCGAGAACTGGTGATCTGGATAGTATAGCCAACCAATGTATGACTTCACTGCATGGGATCAGAACTTAGGGGTCTGCTGATCTGGTACAGGTGCAAGCACTGCTCAGCGTTTGAACGACTCGCCGCCGCGTGTAAAACATTTGACAGAGTAGTGCTGTGCAACCACCACATATTATGACAGCGAAATATAGGTCTGTCTCCTTGGAGCCTCCTTGCAGCTTCTTCCTTCACTCGCACCCATCCGATCTCTCGTTCTTAAAAGCGTAATCTAGAGACAGGTTCTTCATCAATGTTTGTGATGGAGCATTAGACGTCAAGGGCTTTGCTGCACACGCGCGCCAAACAGATGGACACAGTAAGTCGTTATGCGCTGATGCGAAGAAGAGCTCTTCAACGAGGAGGTACATACATGCGCCTAACCATACGAACGGCTGGAACGCACGCTGTGTGCGCGATAGGAATGCGCAACCCGCTTGGCCGGATTGCTATCAGCGCGCAAAGCGTAAACATTTTGGTGCACGTCAGCCGATGGTATCCCCACAACGAACCTCCCCAAGTTCAACGATAGATAGATACGGTTGTCGTTTGGTCTGTGACACATGTACACTCAGCTTTGGTGGCTTCAAATCCCCATGGAGCGACTGCCCTTCGCATCCTTGGAACTGCTGTTCGGATTCGATCGCCAACTGGACCAAGACGTACAGTACCTGCCTGCCTGCCTGCTGCAATGAGAAAGGCTTGTGAGACAGCAGCAGCAGCAGTGAACTGACATCCAGTTTGTTCGTGGTGCTTGAGGATCGGAGGATCGGAGGATGTGAGGAGCGTATCGCATCGAAATCGCGTCGTCGAGGGCTCCCTCTGGTTCGGGATCAACGACTTGGCTGTTCGGTGCAGGTGCTGCTGTTGCATTTTGGCTGTCGGTGGTCGCTCGACAGAGTTGAGCCACAGAGCGAATTGAACGCGTCAAGCTCCACGAAGCCCAGCAGGTTACCTATTATGCAAGTACAGAGGGATAGCCAATCCTGGCGGGTGCGTTATCAACTGAAGAGTGAGAAAGGTGTCCCCATCCCAATCGCAGCTCTGGTGCTCGCTTCCCACTTCTGGTGACACATGCGTGCATTGCGCTGTAGGGGCAGCGGATGCTGGTATATAGAATGAAAGATAGTATGGCAACCGCGCAGTACCACAGCGCAGGCGTATGATGTTTGTCAGTGCTATTCAGCCTTCTGCGAATGTAACCCATAACATGAATGCAACCCTTGTAGTATGCAAGTGTAACCCACTTGCATAGTGCCCTCGCTTAGGAGGCTGAACATCGCGAGAGAACCATTTGCTTTCTTAGCAAGTTGTCAGTTTTGAGTTCTCTCATAAAAAACACCATACAACTTGCCTACCAGCACGCCATCTATCGGTAGTGCATCATTATATACAATAATGCCTGCTCTTTGTACGTATGCCACACTTTACATTCCAAGCTGTTACCCTCCAGTCCAATGCCACTACTATTCCTACTTACCCCCAGCTAAAATCTAGACATCCTACAGTTCATACCCTAAGACCAACCTCCTCGTTGGATCTGTGCGACTGGAGTCGCAGTGGGTAGTTGGTGAAGAGCCTCTGCAGTTCCGTTTGCTGCAAAGACCTTTGCGGTGACGACGCGCACGTGAGCGAACACCTCCAACACTTGCGCGAGGGCTCGGTTGTGGCTGCAGATCGCGACGATACAGATGTCGCTCTGCTGGGTACCAGCGCGTACGATCGCCTAGCAAGTCAAAGAACGAGCCACCAAGTCAGATGTCGATACTCTTAGAGGGTGATGCAATAAGAAGAATGAATTCGTACCTGGATCGCCATCACGACTCCCTGGGCGGAGCTGGAGCTCAGTGTATCCACTAACAGGAGGACGCTGCTCTCATGAGCGGTGTGTGGCAGCTGGACCATGCAACCGTTGCCAACTGCAATGGACGAAGCCCTGAATGAGACAGATCCTGTCTCGCTGAGCGGTTCGATCGCTCGAAACTCTTGGAGTAGAGCTCCGGCTCCGGCTGTTGCTGTTGCCACGCCTTCTCGTCGGCTGGACACAACTACCGCACTCGTTGGCTTTTGGAATTCAATCCCCAGGTAAGACGATGCTGCTGCTGATACTGGAGATGTGGAGTTGGAGCCGTGTGGCGACGGCGACGGTACTGGGATCTCGATCTCTCTGGTCTGAAATAAGCTCAGCGCGTGCTCGAGAAGTAGACGCGCGACCCGCTTCTTGGACATCTCGAATACGCGCACGTCCGTGCGCTGGTCAAGGATCCTAGCGAACAGGACCGCGACGGTCGTCGTATTGACTTGGGTCACTCGGTCCAAGTACTGTTTGGAGTTCGTAGCTTCAACCACCATTGGGGTTCCAAGCTGCATCGGTGAGAGCATCAGTTTCAACGAAGATGACTGTGAAAACACAGATCGCTCACTCTCGGGGTGATAGGAGCTCTCGCCAAGACTTGAGTCTCCTGGGAACGGGGAGCTTAGGTGCTGCGTAACCTGGGTTCCCTTATTGATTCCAAGGATTGGCCGTCTCTGTGTGAGTAGTCGCATCGGCTGCTGGTCCTTCAAATTGCGAATGCGGCGCTGCTTGAGGTTCGAGATCGCCGCGCGACTCACTTGGTACTCCTTCGCGAGGTCGGCCTGCTTGTCGCCCTGTTCGATGCGGCGCAGGATGTTGCGGCGATCGACTTCGCGCAAGTACCGCGACGTGCGCACGACCAGTCGACGGTGTGCCGAGGAGCCGGTGCGGTTGCTGCTTGTAGGACCCATTTCCAGGTCGTAGTTCACATGCGTTCGCGCCATCATACCACTGGTCCGGGGACTACTGCTGCTCGAGTAAGTACGAAGCGAGTTGCTGGCCGACGGTAGGTACGATCGCTGGGTCGAGGACGCGTAAGAGATCGAGATGCTCTTGAACGCGCCGAGGTTCGGCGAGTTGCTGCTCGCGTCGCTGTTGGTCGAGCCCCAGCTGGAGCTGGCGGTGCGCGACGGGGAGTGGTGCTGCAGGAACGTCGCAATCCCCGGCAATGTCATCGTGGCCCCAGGCTGATACTCTTGACTCGGGCTACTGCGGTCGCCACGTCCGATCTCCTCCATGTGAACGGGGCTGTTGTACGAGAGAGCGAGTTGTTGAATGCCAGCAAAGGCGACTCAGGTGCGCGCCGCGCGGCTAAACGCCTGGACTAGTCAAGCGCTACATTGAGACTCGCTTGACAGTAAACAACGAGCTTCCCTCCGGACGCGACTGTCCAGGTTGGTACCGGGAGATCGGCACAAATGATCGGAAGAAACGGCTGTCCAGTAAGTGCAATAGACGAGCGCCTGGCTGCTGGACTTCTGTCTGTCTTATCTTCAGCTCCGCCCTCCAGCTGCCTTGTTCTCACGCAAGTCGCAATTTACAAGAGCGATCTCACTCTGTTATCAGGATCGACAAGAGTCAACTGGACGAGGGGGTGTCTCTGGATGGATGCGAAGGAGGGAAGGGGAGGAAGGAGCTGGGAGTGAAGTCTTCTGTTGACTTTTTCGATCGATCGATCGCCGAATCGATCGCCGAATCGATCGGCTGAAGGTTTTCCCTACCGAGTAAACAAGAATCCTAGATGCTGACGCTTCTATCTATATGCATATGGCGGATGAAGCTGAAACAAACTTTCTCTAAGCGCTAAATGTAATGTGAAGACAGCTGTTCATTTGTAAGGATAGGCACTCAAATGTTAGGAAAGTAGAAGGTGGAATTGTACATTTGCAGCGTCATCACAGACTACTATGCACACATAAACAACTATTACATGTGCTGCACGCAATGGACAAAATGACTCTCAACAAACGCACTGTTGCTTTCCGTTCAGGTAACGTTGATCTACTGACAGTGAAGGTTTAGCCTGCGTCCTATATGTCTTCCGAATATGTGTGAAAAGTACTGAACATGTGATGCAATAGGCGTAGATAATCTGAAGCACTGTGCCAAAGAGATGCCACAGTTTGGCTTGCAGGACTCGCATCCATCTCCTACCCTGGAGCCGAAAGTATTGCGGTGCACAGCAAATCCAAATAAACATGCGCGCGAACTGTTGGGGCTGTCCGGTCAGCACAAGCGGCCTCTCAACTTGCAAAGAGTGAGTGTACGGATGGTGTACATACATAGCATACAGCGGGAGCGCGCTCCTCAACAGCGGAAGAATTCTGAGCCACCGTCAGAAAGTCCACGAATAAAAGAAAGTTGTCGAATAGAAACAACGAGAAAGTTTGCTCAATTCCACAAAGGAGAGGTCAGTTAATGAGGAATCTTGAAGCCGCGAAGTGGTCGACGACAGGAGCGCGAAAGAAGCGACTGTACTGAACTTCTTTACAAATGTGACTCATCAGCAGGCTCGTTTCAAAGGAAACCCGGGGAGATTTGCGACCCAAGCACCGAGCTGTCCCAGTCAATTTTCAGCAGCAAAAAAGTGCTGGCAGGTCGCTTGCATGGCACCAATACGCCTTGTCTCCCTCCTATCTGAGTTCACCTGCATGCTTATGCATTTATTTGTTGACGGGCTCACGTGACCAAGGCGCGTAAGCACTAATTGCACCGATTGTCTGCTCTAGATGATGACTGGTAGCCAGCCTGTCGCCCTCCCTCCCTCCCGTTTGCACTTGCAAACTTGTAACTCCTAATCTTGGGAGACGTGCAAAACGGAACAACATGACGTGGCAACCCAAGCCAGATCCTCGTGCTTTTTGAAGATACACTTTCAAAGATTTGGAGAAAGCTGGGTTTGCGCAAACAGTGTGTCCTTTACGCATACCTATTGTAGTGCATGGGTAAGAGTTGTGGACAATTTATTCCCGAGGTCTCTGGTGGGAACCTACTTCACTGAAACCAGTAGCAGGCGAGCGCTGACACAGCAAGACTCATAGCGAGAACTGGTTGGTAATAATGCTTAAAGTCTGGTACTAGCAGCGAAAGCTCGCACTCCTCAGCCAGTCTACAGTTTGATGACAATCATCACGAGGCTTATGGCATTTCTGAGCGTCGCTCTGTCGTCTGCGACAACGATGGCTACCGTCTACTGCACTTGCTGTCCGTCATTTGGGTTTTCACCATGTGTCTGTGCATCCGCACGAAAGTAGGCAGTGCAATTGGTTATAGGGAGGAGCGGCCCAATTGGAAATGAAGCACAGAATCGATTTAGATTTTCGGCCCTGGAGTCTACTTCAGTCGCGCGCCTAATCCGAGGTGCTTTCAACACGACGAGACTGACTTTTCTGGAGCGGGAAGGAAAAGTGACATTGCGGGCTTTTCAAAGCAGGTTTGCACGACGTTCGTACAAGTGGTACCTCGTTTCAGATTTCAGCGGTCACTACTTTTGCTGTTTGAAGCGACAACGAAATCGCGTTCTTGCTGCGAAGAGGACGGGAACTCACTATCCGCTGGACAGCCCTGTTACAGCATGTAAACGGTATTACAACGTGTGATTCCGATTATTTATCTACTGCAGTCCCTGTAAGCGCGAGTGAACACGCTCGACAACTTGGTCATTGGTTGCACTTGGAAGCGCACCACGCAGGAGCGATGCCTTCGCTGTCACAATGCGGACGCGCGGGAACATCTCGAGCAAGTGGAGGAGAGTGCTTTGGCAGCTGCACAGCGTGACGAAGTAGATATCGCTCTGCGCAGCGCCAGCACAAAGCAGTGTCTGGATCGGCCTCGCGAGCTGCTGGCTCGAGCATGCGCCTCCCATCGAGTCCACAAGCACGAGGATGTTGTGTTCGCACAGATTTGGAAGCAACTGGACCTGGGCATCGCTCTTGGTGGACACAGACCCGATGCAGTCGACTCGTGCATTTAGCTCGATTGCTTGGGACTCGCGCAGTAGGAGGAATGGGGACCTGCCACCACCATCACCACCACTTTCGGACTTCAATGATATCGTACACGTTGGTTTTGCAAACTCGACGCCCAGGTAGTACGAAGACGATGACGACCCCGCCAGTGGGATCTCGGCGGCTCTCGTAGGAAAAGCGCTCATCGCGTGCTCAAGAAGCAGCCGCGCGATCCGCATTGCAGCGACTTGCAATGTGTGCGCGTCGGTGCGTCCGTCGAGTAGCCGAGTAAAGAGGATCTGTACCATCGGTATATCCACTTGGATGACCCTCTCCATCGACATCGACGTCGTCTGCTGTTGCTGCTGGCTACACATTTGTGCGGGACCACGGTGGCGAGGCTGGATCTTGTAGCTCCTCGTGCTCCAAGCTGTAACTTCCAACTGGCAGCGGACTTTGAGCAAACTCGCTAATACTCAAGTGATGATAACGACTGTCGTCAGTCTGGTGATGGTTGTAGCTCTGATCGCTGCCAAAGAGTCTCACCGACGGCGCCGAATCACGCTCGTCCGTGTGAACCTGTTCACAATGTTCGCCTCCGACCGCAAGCTCTGCGTTTTGACCAATGAAGGCTCCTCCACGTCGTTCCTTACGGATGCGGCGCTGCTTCATGTTCGAGATCGCCGCGCGGCTGACCTGGTGCTCCTTCGCGAGGTCGGCTTGCTTCTCGCCATGCTCAATGCGACGCAGGATGTTGCGTCTCTCGAGCTCGCTCAAGTACCGCGTGGTGCGCAGCCCAGATCGCTTTTGCGTTGCCTTTGAGTTGCTACTGGTGTTGTTCTTGGGATTATAGCTCGCGAAGATCTTTTTCACCGCGTGGTCTCGGCTTCTCATGCTTCCGCTGCCAGGTGCGGGGATATCCACACAAGAGCACCGCTGATGCGGGAGAGCCTTGATACTGGCTACGAATAACTTCTTCAGCACGCCACGGAGGTGTGAAAGGCTGTCGTCGCACTGTGAAGAGCTCCTTGGGATGAATAGTCCATTCCCCTCGAGCGTGAGGGTGGGGATAAACGCACCGCGATCGAGCTGATCATCCTTCGTGGCGACTTCTGGTCTCGTCGCTGAGGTCGCCACTATTGAGTTCGTCGAGTTGGCTCGCCGGAGATCTTGTTGCTCTGGTAACGGCGCCGAAGACTTCAAGAACCCTGTGATCCCAGGCAATGGCGCCGATGCATTGCTGACGCCGCTCACGCGCGATCTCACTATTCCACCGCTGGTGCCCCTGCTGGCGCTGGAACTGCTCGCATGACCCCCCCCCCTCTCACACACACACACACACATACCATTCGGAGCTCGTGGTCATCGCCGTCATTCTTCCGTTGAGAGTTGCTCTTTATTCTCGCTCCGTGCACTTTGCTGTCTGTTTGCTGAATGATCGAGTGATCTTGCAGACGATATGACGCGGTGCGCATCGTGGTTACACCTTGTCTGAGGTCGCGCGCGTCCCCTCACTATTTGGATGGTAGGCTGCTGTCGCTGTCAGTCGAAGCGAGCGATCTGTTCAGCCAAGTCGTCAGCAAGCAAGCAGCAGCAGTAGAAGAGCTTCAAGAACGAACTAGAATGGAAGACGTTTTGAGGTTCCATCATCCACGGATAATACGTATCATCCGAGTCGCAAGTAATGCGCAGTGGCTTCTATACTCCAGGAAATCGAAATCGAAATCAAAGCACGCGCTGTCTCGTGGATGACGCGTTTTTTTCTGTTCTGTTGGTGCGACGTTGCTGGACCTTGTGTTTCTTTTCCATCTATTTCCAATTTACAAGCGACTGAAAGGGCACACTGTTGGAGCGATGCACCTCAGCGCCCTTGCCACGACTTGCCGTTTGACATAGTGTCTTCAAGTGTGTTAGCATGTTTGCAGTTTGGCATTCAGTTTGCATATCAAAGTGGTAGTGAGTCATATCGCAGATGACGAATTAC
>JAADVN010000824.1:0-12892 GCA_023335535.1 Globisporangium spinosum | reverse complement strand
TCGCTGATCGGCTTGGCGTGGTTCTCTTCGTACTTTTTCGTGTTCTTGCCGAATTTCTTCAAGTACGGATCAAAGTCGCGCGTGTGCACAAGGTCGAGCCCCGGGAATGGTAGCATCGGGATGTCGGCCTCCAGCGGGTAGAACACATCGAGCAGCGCGCCACCCCAGTTGCTCGCCTTTGGGTTCGTGAGCACCGAGTGCAGATTGTGATGGCACACTTCAAGGTACGCGCGCTCTTCTTCGTTCATGTGCTCCACGTCCTTCAGCGCTGACGACGACGCTGAAGACGACGCTGAGCCTGTCCTCGGGTCCGGTCGCGGTGGCAGCTCCCCTCTCGATCCTGTGCGGGACGACGAGCCCGTTCGAGAGCTCGTGCGCGAGCTGTGACTGTTGCCAAAGCCTCCTGCGCCGCCGCCACTCGCAGATCGCGCAGACGCTGGTGTGGTGAGCTCCCGCTCGCCGCCGAAAGATGACATGCTGTGCGCATAATGGCCGCCGTCAGAGCGCGTGGATGAGGGCGTGCGCACATCGAACAGACTCGGGTACTCGGATGGACTCGGCTGCGCCATGCGGCTCGAAGAGGAAGGAGTCATGAGCGAGCGCGGCGTGGTGGCGGCGATGACCGAGTCCTTGACGGCCGTGATGGGGCTGCTTAGACCGTCCCAGCCGCGCTTGAGCAGCCCGCCGGGGGAGAAGAACGCAGACGGCTTCTTCCCGTCCATAGCGATCGCGAGCTCTTACGAATGCACGTACACAGCCAGGCACTCAGACCGACTGCTAGCGAGGCGGATATGGAGCGCGTGAGCAAGCCTTGAATGAAGCCTTGAAGCTCTTTGTCAATGCGCCACGCAGACGCGGGGCTTCACGAAATAAGGGGATGTTGCACGAAGTTCGCGCGTCTTGAAACAACCGCAAGCGAGGTTGCATGAAGGTGACAAAATCGCAGTGCCAAAACCTTTGACACCTTGAATAGTGCCATCAAGTAACCGTAGACTCTGATATAACTACACGCAATGAATTTGATCGTGTTGGAAAGTTTAAACAGCTTCACTTATTTATTCGAAGGTGACAACTGCAACTATTGCGCCAACATGTAGACATTGCCAGCAACGGACATCGCCAAATTATCTTCACCGTGTATTCCATGCATATTTCTCCAGCTCCCTCAACTTTTGAACGACAACCTAGCAACCTTTCTTTATGGAGCCGGCGTGGCGTCCGCGAGCGCCTTGATCGTGTCGAGCGACTCCTTGATCGCCTGCTTGTACTTCTTGCCGTCGGTGACGCTGCTGTCGTTAAAGTTGGTCAGACTCACGTTGATCGTGTCGCTGTGCAGCAGGTAGCCGACGCCGTAGCCGTCCGGCACGACGGCACCAAAGTTGAAGTACTGCAGGAATGGCGTGGTCACGTTGCTGGACGAGATCTGGAAGTTCGTGCTCGCCGCGCGCACGGGACTCTTCAGGAACTCGCTCTCCACGCCGCTCTCGGTCGCGATCGACGCGAGCGCCGTCAGGTGGCGGTCAACGCCAAGTCCCTTCTGCGCCATCTTGGCCATCTCCACGTGGCGGTTCACCGCCGTGACAAACAGCTCGCGCTGCGTCTCCGTGGACGCGTTGCCATCGGCGACCGCGCGCGCAAACTCTGCAGCCGCGGGCGTGAGCGAGCGGATCGTCTCCGTGCGTCCGTGCAGAAAATTGCGCGTCGAGCACGACTCATACGTGGCCGCGACGTTGCCGTGCGCGCGAACGAACGCCAGCTGCAGCGCCATCTGCGCTACGCCGTCGGGGCTCAGCTTCCACTGCTTGCACTCGTTCTTCGCAAAGTTCGTGTACGCGAGGAACTCCGTGTTGAGGTTGCTGGCAAACTTGGCGAAGTTCGACTCGGCCTTCTTGATGTCTTCCACGAGGTTGTTCGAGAGCTTCCAGTGGAGCTTCGCCGGCTTGTCCGCGTCCACAAACTCCGGGAGCTCCTTCAATGGCGAGAACCCAGAGTTCGTGCCGCGCATGTCGTGCCACACTTCGTGCAGCCAGCGGTTCCAGGACGTGCCGTCCGAGAACGAGTGCTCAAAGTTCACCGTCAGGTGACCGTCCGGCTGGACTGCGACCTGCACCTTGTCAAACCAGCGACCAGAGCCCTTGCCGTGCAGCGCCAGCTCCATGCGGTCCTTCGTGTCCTGCGACGTGCGCTCCTCCAGCACCAGCACGAAAAGCGCAGAGTCGATCGCGCTCAGAGACTGCTCGTTCACGGCATCGAACGCAATCAATTCGTCACGAATGCGAGCCCATTCGTCTCTGTTTTCTGCGCTCAGCGTGGAAACGTCGAGGTCGTCGTGCTCCGACTTCTCCGACGAGTTCAAAATCTCGTCGAGGCGCTTCTCGAGCGCAGACTGCGAGAGCAACTGCTTGCCGTCCGGGCTGAGCACGTTCAGCTTGAAGAATTGCTTGCCCTTGAGCACCACAATGTGCGACGAGCGCGGCGAGGACACCAGCACATCGCGCTCGAGCTGCGGGATCTTCGCAGTGCCGAACTGGCGCGCAAAGCTGAACATGCATTGGTTCTTGTCCTGTTCCAGCTCGCTGTTCTTGACCTTCCCCCACCACTTGACCGCCGAGCGCACAAACGCCGCCGAGCGCGGGATCATGCCTTTTAGGTTACCTTCAGTCTCGTCCACGATGCCGTACGCCGGGTTCACGTTGATTGGCGACTCGTAGCGCCCGCCCAGGTACATCTTGTCCCAGTCGGCTTCAATGTAGCTAAACGGGTACGCCTTTCCCATGGCTTGCGAGAGCTCGCGCTTGAGCAGGAACTCCTGCAGCTTGCGGCCCTCTTCCTTCTCGAACTTGTGCGCGAGCTTCGCGTGCGCCTTCCACTCCTTCTGGCCCACGAGCGGACGGATCGTCTCTAGGTAGCGCTCGAGCGTGTCGCCGAGCTGCGGCACGGGCAGGCGCGGCAGGTTGAACTCGTTCGTGGTTTGCATGCGCTTGAACCACCCCGGCAGCGCGGCCTGCGTGGCGAACCCAGCGCTGCGCTGGGCGGCAGTGGCGCCATTGCGGACGGCGGTGGTGGTGGCGCTGATGCGCATGGCGAGCGGCTGGACGACGCGCATGATCGATCACTGTGGGGAACGGCGGAAGATTCGGGAAATGACCAATGACGTTGGTGCGTTGCTTTTTGGTTTAGTAGTCTATTTTTGCGTTTCACACAGATTGGGAAGAATAACCCTCTATATATCTATACATCGCACGTTACTGTTTAAAAAGCGCCTCTGTATTTCAGTTCACAGTCAATAGCGGTATACAGCTCCAAAGAATCCAAAAAGGCAGGCTATAAATTGCAATCAGTATGAAGTTACACAAACTGCTCACAAAGACCTTCATTCTGCTTCTCGCGCACAAAGTCGAAGTGTGCGTACTCTTTGACTTTGTATTGTGAGCAGATTCCCCGTAACTTCCCATAATGAAACCAAGTTAAGCTCTCCTGCGAAAATGAATACTCTCTTTGATCTATTAAACCTCAAAAGGGACGGTGCTCTTCCGGCCAATCAGATCAACGCATTTGTTCTATGTCGGTACCGATTTAACCAACAGCCGGGGCGGAAGGAACGGAGTGGTCTCTTGCCGTTTTTACATCTCATGGTTTTTACAAAATAAAATAAACACCCTGGCTTTCAAATTAGTAAACTACCATTTTGAATTTTTCTAATATAACCTCGTTTTCGTTGAAAAACCTCTCCAAAAAAGCAAAACAAGTTGAAGTAAGGTTTTTCGAGTAAAAACCTTTTGAAAATGATGATCGAATTTGACAGGGGATCTTGCGTTTCAAAGGACTTGAATGGATTCATGGATAAGTACACTTGGTATTGAGCACTCAGCGGCTGAGTGGCGTTATGCGGCTAACGCTGCTGCTATTGCTACTGTTGCTGGTAGAGAGCTGCTGTTTTGAAGACAGGTAGTACCGCCGAAAGCTCGTTGACAGCCGCTCATCCGAGCGCGGCTCCAGTTTCAGTTGCAGCTTCACTCCAGAGGAGACACCCCCCACTGCGGCTGCTGCTCGCGACAGAAGGGCTGTGATGTCGGAAGTTGCTCATGTTCGAAGTCGACAGATCGCTGGACGTGAGTTTGCGCTTCGGGGAGTGTATGGACGCGCCATTGCAATCGCCGCTACGACCGCTATCTGCTACCGAGGAGGGTGCTGATCGAAAGCTAGGGCTGCTGCATGTCGAGTCGTCCCTTCCCTCGCTCTACAGGTCGCTGTGTACGAGCTCAAATTCGTACTCTATCGACGACTTTGCCGGTGACGCTGCCACAAGCGGACTCGCTGGACACAATGAGGATGTTTTCGGTGCTTCCAGCTTTATCTCGAGCACCGGTGTATGCGAAGGCGAGTTCTGAGCAGTGTAGACATCTCATCTGGGTTGAGGGCTAGATCGTCTCTCTCGCGTGTGAACCTGGTTGTCGTGCATTGCCAAATGCTCCTTCATCGATGCACACTTGCCCCGCTCTTCTGCGAGTCTCTTGGCGACGTTGCGCTTCTCGACAACGAGATCGTTGCAAATCGCCTTCCACTGCCGCGTCTGCTCCTTCATCGCCGCCTCGATCGATCTCTGGGATTCCAATACAGAGGACTGCGACGCTTCCATGCTCTGCCTCGTATCGTGCACTTCCTGCTGGGTCCTAGCCATCTCCAGGTGAGAGCTTTCGAGGACGCGTTGAAGCGCTTGCACGTCTGCTTGCGTTCGCGACTGGGCTTCAGAATGCCTCGCGTCTGCTTGGTGGAGTTGATCTGACAACTCGTTTCTGCAATGCTGGATCTCTTCGTGCGTGTGCGTGAGCAGATCCGTGAGCTCGATTTCGATGATCTCCTCTCTCCGCACTGGGCTCATCGCAAATCTTGAGTCATTACCACGCTCTTTCACAGATTCCGATCGGGTTGACCAGGTTCCACTGTTTGCATGTGTACACGGCTGTGTCGAACTTGGCTCTCGCCGGGACAACCCTGAGTCTGAGTCGCAGGACGACGGCACCTCAATCGCCAAACTCGTCTTGGGTACCACTACAATCAGTGGCTGCGCATCACCATCGCTTGTCTTGTCTTCGTCGAGCTCCTCGGTACCGGGAACATCCAAGCTTGCGTGTCTGCACAGGCACGCAATGCTCTCGAGCGCTTCACGTGCATCTCCAACAATCGCCTCGGACTCGCTAGACCACTCGAACGCTTTGCTGCATTCGTCTGCTAGACGCTGCAGCATTTCCGACACTGAGTCGAGAAATGCGTCGTCCTGCGCGGCGAAATCTGTCAGAGGAGGCAGACCAAATAGAGAGATTGAGATGTTAATTAGTAATGCGGTCATGGCGATGGCTCCATTGCGAGCTCACGATCGACAAAGAAGCTACGTACCAACTACTGAGCCGTGGCTCTCGTCATGGTCTATGCAGCTGATACTGTCCGCCTGGCCTCTGCTTGACGGCTGCATGGTGCTGCTGACGCTGGCTTCACGTTGCTGTTGCAATTACGTGGAGCGAACCAGAGGAAGCAGTAAGGCGTCCTGCTTTGCCACAGGAAGCGCGACAAACAGTTTCAGGCGTGATCCATCCGCGTCGTTTGGAAGAGTGCCAGGAAATCTCAAATCTCAAAGCGTCGCGACCTGTGTCAGATGACGCTTTTCTCGTAATAGTGACATAGTTTGCATTTCAGTGACATTTCCGAAAATAATCAGGGAAAAATCAGTGGGTGAGATTCGAAAAATTTGCGTGATTTACAAATGAGATCACACGCAGCGACGGCACCAATGCCCACGTGGTGAGCACCTTGAGATCGTGCCACCATACACAGAGCACATGTACTTATTTATTTCAGCCCACACACTCAGGCAGTGCTGTAATCCTGCAATCCCCTAGCATGCGACGATTATTAATCACCTGTTTTTCTTTTGCTGGGAGACTGGCGTTGGGGTGGTTTTTTGGCTGTCGTTCGGTTGTTCACCTGCTTTCAGAGAGCGAGCGAGAAAGGCCATTTCGCTGGCGGGCACGATTCGCACTCTCTTCCGGAAATTTTCTGTCAGTCTGAACATAATGAAATACTACATCAGTACGGAATTGTGCGCTATTTGATTTCTGCGAGCATTTTGTACTGCATAGTTATAGTAATCCCTGACCAGCCGTCTGGCACAGCAATTACAAGTCGTGGCCTTTTGATTCAAAATAGACAGTAAATTACGCGGATCTCGCTCTATTGGCTTTTTCTTTCGCCTAACAGCTTCATGGCGACCATTTCCCAACCACGCAGCAGACGCGAAGAGCTCAAGAACAGGCAGACAAGCAGACAGGATGCAGATCAGCGGACTCGCGTGGATGCTCGTGCTGGCGACGGCGGCGCTCTCATCGCAGAGCGCGTCGGCCGCCACGAACACGACCAAGACCCCGGCGTACTACTGCAAGACGGACGACGACTGCGCGAGCTGGCCCAACACAGTGTGCATCACAGTCGAGGCGAAGGACCCGATCAGCAAGTGCACACCCAACACCGTCGCTCGCCCGGCGTGCCGTGCGGGCCAGTTCGGCCTCTGTCCGTCGTACCAAGACACCTCGAGAGGGTACCTGAACGCGCACTGCATCTTCGTTGCGGACGACTCGGTGGCGCCAGCGAGTGTGACGGCGACGACGACGACGACGACTACAGCCCCAGCGGCGACGACCGCGGCGCGTCAGCTCCAGACCACTTCCCCAGCGGCGACTGTCAAGGCGGCGGGATCGTCCTCGAGCTCGTCCACGACGACGTCGGCCACGAGAGCCCCATTGACTGTGGCTCCAGCTGAAGACACAACGCCTACTGAATCGAGCGGCTCGGGCGACTCGACGACGACATCCGGAACCTCTGTCGGTGATAGTACGTCGAGCGGAAGCGACACCATGGCGACTGCGGTGAAGTCAGCGTCGTACAAGATCGGTAACCAGACGGTGTATGGCATTTTCAAGTGCGCGGACTTGTCGGAGTGCGACAATTTGGCTGCTGACCCGACTACGTGCCGACCTGCCAAGTGCGGTGACTCGACCTCGGTTGAGCAGTGCAACAACCAGGGCACGTGCACGCACACCAGCAAGCAGGACATCAAGATGCGTAGCTGCATGTGCTACAAGGGTTTCTCCGGCACCAAGTGTGAGAAGACCGAGTCTGGTGAATGTGACGTCGACTGCGGTCAGGGCGGTGACTGCGTGGATGGAGAATGCGTCTGTCACGCTGGTTTCGACGGCAAGAAGTACAAGAACAAGCAGGGCAAGCCGGACTCGCGCTGCACCAAATGCACGAGCGACTTGGCGTGCGAGAACAGCAACACGTGCGACATTGAGACCGGCAAGTGCGACTGTGGCGCGGGCTACACTGGCGCCACCTGTGGCGGCGTGGAAGATGATTGTGTGACGCTAGACTGCGGTATTGGATCTTGCCAGGTTGCGAATTCGACCGCGATGTGCTTTTGTCCAATTTGCGACCCTGAGTGCCAGAAATGCCCGACCAAGAACTGCTCGACGTGCCCGAGCGCTGCGTCTTCAGTGACGATTTCGATCGGAGCCATTCTTGTCGCTGTCGTGGCGGCGCTCACGATGGGCTAAAGCAGTGACAGACAACGGATTGGTCATGAACAGCCAATTCATCTGAAGGTCTACTCCAGGATGTCTGCCTGCCTGCCTGCATATTGGCTGCATTTTGTGCAGCTCTTCTCAATACAAACTCCTAACAAAAAATCCAACCAACAAAATAGATCCGATCTTTTGAACAGTATAAATCACCATTTTAAGCCAATCAAGCAGCAGTATTTGATGTGTGAGAGCTATAATTGGCCGAAAAGGCGTACCAATACAGCCACCCCGACCATTGCATTTCGCAGCAGGGAGTCTGGAAAGCAAAAAGCAACGCAAGAGGTACGCGGTTCGATGGGAGATCGCGCGCGCGGATGCGGTCGTCTATAGAGGCCGGAGGCGCTGCATGCGGTACGCTCTGTGTATCCATTAACAATTGAATCTAACGAGCGCTGTGTGAATGCCGCTTCTGTGCTGTGCCTTTCTGTGAATAGAGCGAAAGACACACAAGAACCCGACCATCACTTCACCAGTTTTTCAAGAAAACAGCAAGCACCATGAGCACGAAAGTCCAGAAGCCGATGACCCAGCCCATCAACCTGATGTTCCGCTTCCTCCAGAATGTACGTGCTTGTAGTGGCGCTGTATCTATCGGTCGTTTGAGGCGCGTGTGGATGTGAATGAGAGCAGATGTATTAACTGTGTGCGTGCTGCTGCGCCAACAACAGAAAGCTCGCGTTCAGATCTGGTTATACGAGCAGGTGAACTCTCGCATCGAGGGGCGCATCATGGGCTTTGACGAATACATGAATCTGGTGCTGGACGACGCCGAGGAGCTCGATGTGAAGAACCTCAAGCGCACACCGTTAGGACGCATCCTGCTCAAGGGCGACACGATCACGCTCATGATGAGCGTCGACGGCACCTCCGCATAAACAGGCAGCTGGCAGCTAGTGTTAATCAAATACACCCAAGGAATGAGCCATGCGGCCGTATGGAGGAGAAGAAGAACGGAATAGAATGGAAGGAGATACGTATGACGAATGACCGACCAGACTGTTTCTCCTTCCTCGTACGAACGTCTTGGCTTCCCATTTGTATGCACGAAACAAGGAAAAATGGGTGGTAATTATTCGTGTGTTCGCTGTGGAGGGAGTGCCAGTGCTTCAGTGAGAGTTCATTGACTAGGACCACCTCCATTATGAGTTCACATTGACAGCTCTTTGATGGAGAAAAAAAATAGAAAGCCACAACACGCACAAGGGATGAGAACAACCGAATGGCTTCGTGTTTGAATTCCCATTTTCATTTTACTCTCAAACAG
The DNA here is from genome assembly GCA_023335535.1 of Globisporangium spinosum. NCBI lineage: Eukaryota > Oomycota > Peronosporomycetes > Pythiales > Pythiaceae > Globisporangium > Globisporangium spinosum. Next base: position 3,994 of record JAADVN010000824.1, on the reverse strand, counting down.
CAAGAAGAAGGAAGAAACGCGAAGCAATCTAAAAGAAGGGGAAAAAAAAATGAAATACATTGGCGGCATCATCGGCTGCGCCAACAACTTAAGAGTGGGCTGTAAGGCTTTACGTGGATCATCGTTCTCTGTCTCTGTCAATTAGAGCGCGATGTTAGCGATCAGGAGCGCAAAGACCGCCGACACAAAGACCACGACCTTGGAGTTCTCGATGGCCGAGCCCGCCGACGGGCACGTCGAGCAGTCCTTGGTCTTGCACATCTCACACGTCGGCGAACAGAGCGGACAGAAGCACGCCGAGCTGCCGTTCGCGAGCACCTGGCACTTGCCCGTGTAGCAGGTCTTGGTCGTGCACGAGTCCTCCGTGGCGCCGCACGTTGAGCCAAAGTAGCCCGGGTTGCACACGCACGTGCCGGTCTCAATGTCGCACGGGTTGCCGTTCTGGCACGCCTGGTCGTTCGTGCACTTGGTGCAGCGCTGGCTCGGCTTGCCCTGCTTGTCCTTGTACTTCTTGCCGTCCCAGCCCTTCTTGCACACGCACTCGCCGTCGACACAGTCGCCGCCCATGCCGCAGTCCACGTCGCACTCGCTCGAGACTTCTTGCTGGCACTTGTCGCCCTGGAAACCCTTGTAGCACATGCACGTGCGCTTGCTCATCGTCTGGATGCTCTTGTACGTGCACGTACCGTGGTTGTTGCACTGTTCCTTCGAGTTTGGGGAGCCGCACGTCGCCGGTGCGCAGGTCGTGGTGTCGTACGCCTTGTTCTCGCAGTCCGACACGTCGATACACACAAACTGACCAGTCACGACCTTCTTGCCAATGGTCACCTTCGCGTACGTGCCCAAGTTCTCGCCCGTATTCGTCACCGCCGAGCTGCCACTTGATGACGCGTCGCCGACAGCAGCATTGGCGCTGCTTCCGCTCGACGCCGTGACGGTCTCCACCGTGGCCTTCGACGACGCCATGTCCGCCGCCGTCATCAGGAATCGTCGCGCACCAGCTCCACTGCCACTAGCACTCGCCGAAGTAGCCGAGCTTGACGAGGTCGCAGCGCTCGCATCCGCGTCCTTTGCAACGAACACGCAGTGCGCGTTCAGGTAGCTGATCTCTGGGCTCTGGTAGGACGGGCACAGTCCCGGCTGGCCGCCGCGGCACGCCGGGCGGTCCTTCGTGTTGGGCGTGCACTTGCGCACGACGTCACCATAATTGTCGACCGCGATGCAGACCGTGTCCGGGAACTTGGCCTCGCAGTCCGCGTCCGTCTCGCAGTAGTATTTTGGGACCTCCACCGCCGCACTGACGCCCGCGGGGACGGCGACAAGCGCCGCGAGCGCCGCCATCGCGAGCAGCGTGAACGAGCGCATGGTGAGCATATCGATCGACTGGATCACAGACACAGACAGAGAGAGAGAAAGAGCAGGTGTCAAGGAGCTCTTGGTCTTGCTTGGGCTACGAAGCGATTGATCTATCGTCTGGCTGGCAGATGGGAAACTGCTTGCTCCCAATTCTCCCAAGGGCTCGTCGAGCTGAGCTTTCTCTGACTTGAACGAGCGCCAGACAGACGGCAGGCGACCGACCGGATAGCCCGGGCCCGGGAGTAGAAAACGACCCGCGGTTCCATACTGAAGCGCAGTAAAACTGAGCAAAAAACTGCTGGAAAGGGGAGGCGGGAGTCCAGAATGTGTTGCGGACTTGAAGCATAATAATTCAGTTTTGCTGTATTAACTCAAGCAAATTAATGAAAGTATTTCTGAAAAGCCCAATGCTGACTCGAAAACCGCAGACCGGGTGATCCGATACAAAAACAATGTGAGCGTGCGGAATGGGTTGGGTCCAAACAGCAACAACAGAAAACGAAAATTCGGCGAGACACCCTAGCCCTCCTCATCCGCAGTTTTGGGTGAGCGCAGTTGGGTTTTGAGTCATTTTTTTACTGGAAAGCGCGATCCAAAGCCACAAGGCCATTTTTGAACCTATATCTCAGCTCACCTACTGTGCGAAGTGGCGTGTGGTTTATGCTGCACGTGTTGCCGCCCCCATTATCAATATGCAAGCAAAAATGATGCCATGTATTGATACAAGGCGCTCAGTAATCTCCAGCCACCTGGTAATGGACATGCAAGTAAACAATCGCACGTTGTCGACTTGCGCCCCCAAACGTGCAGTCGTTTGTTTTCTTTCCACTCTGAGGGACTTCAAGTCGCTTTGCTCTCTGTGACAGCCAAAGAGGTGCAGAAGGCGAGGACGGAGTGCTGACTCTTGTGTACCGCTTTGAGCGGATATCAAGTGGTACACTGTACCTTATAATAGTACATTTTAATTTTAGCGAATAGGATAGCGTTGAGTGCTTGATTGGCTGAAATGGTCAGACAGGCACAATCAAAGCGCTTTTGAATGCCATTGGGCATTCGTGAACGAATTGATCGACGAAGAAGGAAGCAATGGTGTTCTACTTCACGTCCTCCGGTGCGTGTACATGGCTTGCTTTCTCTACGATCGCTTCTTGCATGCAGCAACCGAAAACCACGCACTCTCGCTAATCGTTGCTGCTGCTGCTGTGGCGTCCGCAGAGGGTCACACCATCTACATGGGCAAGGACAAGTTTGAGAACGAAGACCTCATCCGATATGGCTTCCTCGAGGATATCTGGTGCGCTGTTGCTTCTTCTTCTTCTTCTTATGGCGCTTATCAGTCGCGCTACTGCGTGCTGATGCTTTATGGCTTTGTGTTGCTGGATGCACAGGTTCCACGTCGATGACCTGTCGTCTGCGCACGTCTACCTTCGATTGCCGATGGTTGGTTACTTGGTCTTCAAGCTCCTGCTGTTGCTCCAAGCTGCCCCTCTGCTACTGCCAATGGTACTAACGTGATGTATCTGCCATCACAGGGCAAGTCGGCAGTGGACGACGTCTCAGAAACGTGTCTGGAGGAATGCGCTCAGCTTGTGAAGGTGTGGTCCGCTCGATTCATTTGTTTATTGTATTAAGAAGTGCAGTTTCTGAACCATCAATGTCTATGATCCACACAGGAAAACTCGATTGAAGGCTCCAAAAAGAAGAGCGTCGCTGTGGTACACACCCATACAAACCCGCGTTTCGTTTGAGTAAATGGATGCAAACTCAGAATGCTTCTCTTGAAACGTGTATGGCAACAGGTGTACACGAAATGGCGCAACTTGAAGAAGACCCAATCGATGGAAATTGGTGAAGTCGGCTTCAACCACCCCGACAGAGTACGTTCGCCTGTGATTTATGCATCTCAATATGCAATTTTCGGATCTAACGTGTTGCTATCAAAATATTCGGTATCAAGGTGCGCACGTATGTTGTGAAGGAGAAGGACCGCGACATCATCAAGGCGCTCAACCGAACCAAAGTGGAGAAGCACCCCGACTTGGAAGGTTTGTACGCACATGTTGAACCCGTACCTTGAATTCGAGGGTAGCTGATGCTAATTTTATTGTATCTGGGTGCAAAAAGAGGAAAGACGACAGCGGGAGCTGCTGTACAAGGCTGAGCGCAAGAAGCAGCGACAGATTGTCGAGGCCGCCGAGCGAAAAGCCAAAGAGGAGTACAAACAGCAGAAGGAGCTGCGCAGCTATTCGTACGTGCCAGAAGCTTTGATTACCCAAGTACTACTCATGTATATGACTGTGGACTCACGTTTCGTGTTTGTTTGTTTTTTGCCCCCCAGGACGCTCATGACGCGAGACAAAATTGAGTCCGGCAGCAAAATGGAGGCGGCGGCTGATCTGAGTAGCGTCAACGCGTACGAAGAGGACTTCATGTAGATCCTCGGTCTCCATAGTTTTGATGAGGAGTGACGTAGCGCTCTCTGCAATCCGAAATCATGGACAAGGCTGCACACTGAGAAGAGTTCTCCCATAAAGAAAGTTGGCAAAGTGTTGGCTTGAAACGTGGCTGTCTGTACCCATTTCATCAATTCTTGGCGCACCTCAATGTCACTAAAACGGCGCGCCGTCACTAAAGTGAG
>JAADVN010000823.1:0-12909 GCA_023335535.1 Globisporangium spinosum | reverse complement strand
GCATGTGCGTTTGCCAAGAAATCCGGACGCAGCTCTTCATGGGCATCTTCGAATGCGGCGATATGATCATCGGAATCTTCTGTATCTTCATCGTCATCTACATTAAAAACATCGGATCAGATCTACAAACTGCACTGGGCATGCATTCGCATGTTCAACTAGGTTCATACCTCCAAATAGCGCGGCAGCGTTGAGTTGACGTAGCATCTCATCTGGCGGTAGCTCTGAACCACCAAAGCCATTGTTAGTGAAAACATAACAAACGCATCCACGCTACACCTACCTGGCAATTCACACAGGTCTATCATGCCTTACCATTCGCTTCGTCAGCGTCTGTCTTCTCCTCTGCCACTGCGGTACCCATATCTACCAAGGTATCCCATCGTTAGCGACACACAACACAATGCAATACAATAGCAACAACACAAATCAGCATTCTGCGCTCGTCAGGCACAACCCACCTCGCTCACTCGCGGCTTCTTCCTGCACGTCGTCCAGCAAATCTGCACAGCAACAGCAAAGTCAATACAAGCACATACGCCATGTTCCTGCCATGTAATCGTGCCTTATCGTACCACCGAGGACCCCAGGTCCGACCCTTCGCGTGCAACCACTCCATGCTCGTCCATCTTGTCGCCTACTCTCCGGTACTTCACTACGCAGTCTGCTTCGCCCTGTTGGTGTCCGTGGCGATTGCGTTGTGGTTCGAGCGCCACACAGACCCCTCATGTGACGCTTGTGCGAAACCGCTCTTCTTGAGCGCGATCCGCCTGCATGCTGTGCGCGCGCTTGCTTGTTGGATAATACGGAAATAGCATTGAGACGCCCACCCGCCAGCCCCGCCCTTTCCATCTGCAACGATGACGACGCTTCAACTCAATGTTGCCGAGACCATCACTCCGATCTACTACCGTGAGTTACCCATAAAGTACGAAATCCCATAAAATTGATGCACACGACACACAAAAAACAGAGACATATCATCATCACTACAAGCGGCTATGACGGCGATGCGCGAGATCGGCGCCGTGCTTTCGAGCTTCGCGCGCTTCGCAGGCGTGTCCTTCTGTCTGCTGCAAGCGGTCGACACAGTCAAGTGCGTCGGGCCGTCCATGCTGCCGACGCTCAACCGCGACGGCGACATCGTGCTGCTCGACAAGCTCACGCCGCTGGTGCGCACGCTCGGTCGCGGCGAAGTGGTGATCGCCAAGTCCGTGTCCAACCCGCGCCACACAGTCTGCAAGCGCATCATCGGAGTGGTGAGCTGCATGGATGTATATATAATTCTGTCTTTCTGCTGCTTATGAGGTGAATGTACTGATCGTTGCGAGCTTACGCGCGTTGTGCTGGAACATGTAGGAAGGAGACACAGTCTGCGTGCGTCCTCGATATTCGTCCTCTGAAGTCGAATTCCACAAGGTACAGTCTGTGCACTTATGAAGTACATGAGGAATGGTGTGCGATAGTGCTGATTATACGGCCATTGTCCGCATCCGTGTCAAACAGATCCCGAAGGGCCATGTGTGGCTGGAAGGAGACAACAAGCACGATTCGCACGACTCCAGATACTACGGACCTGTGCCATACGCTCTCATCCAGGGACGAGTCGTCATGCGCGTAAGTTGATTGGAAGCGGAATACTGCTGGGCTGTACACGTGCAATGTACACTAACGGACATGCCGCTCGCTTTGCTATGTGAATGCAGATCTGGCCCTGGAACGAGCTCAAGTGGATCGAAAGAGAGACCAAATCGAACGCGTTCCGTGAAAAGTGAACGGCATGAGCGTGTATGGCGGAATAAATACGAGATTTCTACTCAAAGGCATTGCAACTTGGATTCGGCTCAGCTGGAGCGTGGAGTCGATCAGCGTTGCATCACTGTGAAGCAGACGCACACGCAGAGAGAAGAGTGCTCATGTAAAGGATCACTCTCTGATGACTAACAAGATAGACTGGTGCAGGAATGGCAATCATAGTCCCACACCACAATAGTACCCTTGCCATTGAACTCTCTTGAGTTGTTGTACCACATGAAAGCAACCCTTTTGACAAAGGATCTGTCTGACAAATCAAAAAGCCACATACCCGCAAGACGCAAAACTGCCAAAGCGCACGATCACCAACAGAGGAACACCCGCAGACGGGTTCATTTACTGCTTACGTGTGCGCATGTACTGACAACATGCCTCTCATCGTCACGCAACTGTGTGAATCGATGCTATCGCCGCCACGGCTACCTTGCCATCACGCTCGCCACGGCTCTCTGCTGTTTAATTTCACCAGCTAAGCAATCGCTTATCACGCGCACTTTTCCCATCTTCTTCTTCTCTGTCATCTCATATGCAGTCTCCATCCTTCTTTCTCGCCGCTCTGTAGCTGCTCTCTTGTCTTCTATGCCTGCACCATGACTTCATCTTCGCGGAGTCCGCGCACGAAGAGCACGTTGTTGCATCGGATGAGCACTTCGCCCAGGTTGCCCGCCGGCTCGCCGTTGATGTATTCTTCTGTGTCCGCGAGCTGCATGTTCATGTACGAGTCGACCGACACGAGGATGCCCTTGTACTCCATGCCCCACTTGAGGCGCGCGACCACGGGCTTGCCGGTCAGTCCCGCGAGGAACGGCTTTGGGTTCAGGATCAGACCAGACTGTGCGCGCAAAAAGAAACACGAGAACCATTGAAAGACATATAGTTAGTATCTACTCATAGTTATCTTTACGATGCGAGTGTGTATGGCGCCATTCATGGCGCTGTAGACGCGCACACACACGGATCAAGAGCGCGCTCGCTTACCATTTTCTTGCTCTTGTGTGTTGCTTTTGAATCAATAATTGCGTCCTGTGTGAAAAAGCGCTCCCCGCGATCCGTCCAATAGATTCCTATCTAATCATTTCAGCCAATCACAAAGATTAACACCACATTTTATCCAATGAAAGCGGTGAGAATCGCTATTTCATCCAATCCTATCAATCATCATGCCTCATTTTCACCCAATCATATCAAATTATTCGCGTTGACTTAACGACACTTTACAGCTGCTGGTGATCTAACGTGATGACTTTCTGCTCGATCTTGCGCAGGAAGTCCTGCTCTGCTCGCGAGCCGCGCACGAAGATGTTGACGACGGGGATACCCGGCACGACGTACTTGTCGTGGCTCAGCAGCTGGTGCAGTGTGCAGAAGGGCGAGACGCTGAGCCAGAACTGCGTCTTGGCGTCGTGCTTCTCCTCGCGGCGCAAACGCAGCACTTCGTCGTCGTCGCTCTCCTTCTCGCCGCTCAGCGCTACGTGCCACTCCTCGTCACTCTCGAACGGCAGCACGACGTCCGCAGCGGCGTACACCACGAGTCTCGACGCCACGTACTCCTGGTTCTCGTCCCACTCGCAGAACGGACCGTCCTCGGGGAACATGTTGGCCAAGTGCTCGATGAACGCGTCGTGCTCGCCAAACACCTGCACGAAGTCCGTCGAGTTGTACTCGTCGTAGAGAAAGAGCACAGGCCAGACCATCGCACCAGTCTCCGGGTCCAGCGTTGCCTTGCCTTCGTACTGCTTCACGCGCTCGTCCTCGATCAGTGCGCGACCGACGCGCACCGAGCGCGCTTCGCAGAGCTTGCGGTACTTGTCGGTGAACGCGCGCTTCTTCTTGTGCTCGAACTCCTTCTTGTAGTTCTCCAGCTTGATCTCTTGCACGAGCTTCTTGCCTTCCTTTTGGAGTCCCAGCAGCAGCTTGTTCTCCGGGTCGCGCTTGAGCCCTTCCGCGCAATAGCGGAGCGTGTCGTCCGGCTTGCGCAGCATGCGCGACGCCTTGGCGCCACGATAGTATGCCTTCACGTTCGACGGGTCGTAGCGGATCGCCCGTGCAGCGTCTGAGCGGCAGCTCGCGTAGTTGGCGAGCTCCAGGTTGACCGCCGCGCGGTTGCTCAGGATCACGGACGTGAGCTCGGGCATGTCGAAGCTCGTGTCCTTCTCCTCTTCGGGAAGCGCGAGCGACTTGAGCGCGAACGCGAGCGCGTCGTTGTAGAACTTGACTGCAGTCGCAAAGTGCCGGCGGTTGCGCTTGCCGTCCGCGAACGCCTTGTTGCCCTGGTTCTTCCAGTGGAGCGCGAGGCTCTCGGCGGTCTCGCCCTCTTCGATCAGCGCCTGGATGGCGTCCACCATTGTGTCGCCCTCCACGATGTGGTCCTCGAAGAGCGTCATCTCCGGCAGCGCGTCGATGTACGCCTGGCGCTCCACCGGGTCCCATAGCTTGCTCTCGTCGATCTCAATGTCCACCATGCTTGCCTGTCTGCTCTTCTGCTTGCTTGCTTGCCTTTCAATCCAATTGAGCAATGCGTCAATGGTTTTCTTGGTGGTGGTGTAAAATGACTGGCAAGACTTCGTAATCAGCCAAAGCTACGTGCGCCACATGCATTTCGGAAATCGCCTAGTTTCATGATGAAAGGTCGCAGCCATTGATCGTCAGCGAACACGAAGTGGGCTACACTAAATTGGGACAAATCCTAGTTCCAGATCTAAAGGACGCGAACCAATGCCATTTTGAAGAGAGATGATGGAGCTCAACACCACCGCGACCAGCAGCAGCACCACCACTACCAGCGACGAGCAGCAGCAACCACCGCAGCAGCTGAAGCGCTCGCACGACGAGCTGTCGCTGAAGCAACAAGCAGAGGCGCAGCAGCTCGTGTGCGTCACGTGCACAGGGAGCGACGTCAAGTACCGCTGTCCGCGCTGCGAGCGCGTCTCATGCTCGCTCGCGTGCTGTCTCGACCACAAGAAAACGGTATGTGTGTGGTGATATATGGAGCTCATCAAACCAGTGCTTTGGAATACGTGGAGGCGATTTGTGTTGCGATAGCTAACGCTAATTACGCTTGTGTGTGTGTGGTTATGGCACCAGTACGCGTGTGACGGCAAGCGCGACCGAACCAAGTATGTGTCGCTGAAACAGTTCTCAGACGCAAACCTGTCGAGTGGTACGTATGCATCGTGCTTAAAATCCTGTCACACACAGAGCCTGATATGCTAATAATCGCTTTGCGCTACGTTCGTATACACACAGATTTCTTCTTCCTGGAGGAAGTAGCGCGGTCTGCAAACAGCGCAGCGCGATCGCGGAGTCAACTGGGCGTCGAGACGCGCCAGTCTGGGCAGAAGAAGCGCAAGATCGCCAAAAACAACAAGCAAAAGGGCGGCGGGGCCAACAATGCGCAGGCGATCAACCCGCACGTGTCGAGCGACTGGCTCACGCGGTTCCCTGTGCCGTTCCAGATCCTCGTGCAGCACGCAGCGAAGCGCGGCGTGGCGCTGACGCTGCTGGCGCCGGGGATGAGCAAGCGCGTGCGCAACACGTCGGTCATGGACACACGCAAGGACAAGTTGTTTTGGCGCGTCGAGTGGTCGTTCCCGCATGCTGACACTGCGGTGAGCCTGTTTGAGAAGAAGGCGAACGACGGTGAGACCCCGTTTGCTCTGCTTGCGCAGTATTTGACCAAGAGTCTGGTATGTGTTTGTTGTTGCTGTTGTGGCGATTACGGTCGTATCTTGTGCGCATGATGATGCCATGGACTAATACTCATTTTTTCATGGCACACGTAGGAAAACGCGACGATCCGAGGCAAATTGCGCAAGTACGCGGTCGCGAATTGGCAGGATCACGTGCTGCTGCTGCTCCGCAAGGAGTTCACACCGGCGTCTGAGCCGCAGTTCTACCGTCTGGACGGCAACCTCTCGCTCGAGAGCAACCTAAAGCGCAAGGCGGTCGTCGAGTTCCCCATGATCATCGTCGCTCTTCGCGAGGACGCCGAGCAGTACCCGGTTGCGCACGACCGCATTGAGTTTGTGTCAACTGCCGATGATGATGGTGGTGAGAAGGACGGTGATGACAGTGTCGAAGACGATGAGTCCGCGAATGAGAATGACGACAATGACGATAATGACGAGATGGTGGTGGGGGAAGCCGAGGAAGGGGGTGAGATTGAAGCTGTCGACGCTGTTGAAACAATGGAACCTGAGGTGGCTGGCGATGATGGGGCGGACGTGGTCATGGGCGTCTCGCACTTTTTCGACGAGCCACTGGACGACGAGAGCTCGGTGGACGACCTGCTGCCGTCGATCGCCGAGGCCGACGATGAGCTGCTGATGTTCGGCGAAGACGTGAACGGCGTGGACTTCCTGAACAAACCCACGGGGCTGCTGATAGAAGAGCTGGACTCGACATCGTACGCAGAGGCTTTGGATTGAATTGATACATGAAGAGACGTAGATAAGTTAGATGACTAAATGCACACACACCAAGACATCCCTCCCTCCAGGATCATGAGATCACTGGTTCATTCCCAACCGAGGATCATCAGACAAATCATCAATGCTTGGACGTCCTGTCTCTTGTAACCCGCGCATCCAGTTGCTAAAAAACTGAGCATCATCAGCTTCAATTTCATCCATAATATCCGTGGTGGATTTTTTGCAAAATCGCCACCCAAAGTGTCCGTTTCAGAGCCAATCGAGTAGGACGTCTCGAAAACTCGCACAATTCCAGCTGTCAATTAGGAGTCATTTATGCACACTGTTCTGGCATACATACTGATACATGCTAAAAATCAATTGGAGTAAACAAAAAGATCCCACCAATGATTTATTATATCCGTGTCACCCAACTCAGGCAGCATGCATGACAACCAGCAGCAGCCGGCTGCGAATGCCTGACGTGCCTCATCGGATACTTTTAAAACTCATCAGTGGCTCCTGAGCTGTGCTGATGTGCCTGCTGCGCCCACATCACTCTTCAATTTGTCGAGTCCAGCACACAGTCCTCAGTCAGTTACAACCATGCGAGCCACCACCATGCGCGCGGCCGCACTCGCTGCGCTCATGGCGGTAGCAGCGTCTGTGTCCATCACCACCAGTGCGCTGGAGTCGAGCTGCGCGATCCCAGCAGAGACGCTCTCGTTCGAGTGCTCGAGCGACTGCGAGGCCAACGAGGCGTGCATGCTGGCCAGCAACTCGAGCGTGCACACGAACGCGACGGAGGCCGTGTCGTTCTCGTCGCTCACGTCGTGTCCGCTCGCGTGCTTCGCCGCGACGAGCGGCTTCAACGCCACGCCCAGTGGCACCACGCGCGCGTTCACGCTGCTGGTGCCCTTTGGCACCTGGAAGAGCGACATGGAGCTGCTGAACCAGCCCGCGACCGCCACCGAACATACGGGCGAGCTGCTGGGCAACGAGACCCTGAACGCTACGTTCGCGTCCATCAGCAACGACTTCCTCAAGACGATCGACCCGCTCAAGCTGCCCTTCAACACCACCAGCGTGTACGTATAACCTACAATAGGTAGCTTTAGCCTATTCGAGCTTCGCTCACTCACTCTTGTTTATCCGACTGTCGCATTGTAGCTCCATCCGGGGCGGCAGCAAGATCCTGGAGCCGAGCACCAAGAGCCGCGTGGCGAACGTGGAGCTCGCCGAGAACTTCCTGCTCAAGAACGACACGAACGTGACGGAGCTGACGCTCGTGAACCTGAATCTGAACACGTCGATCAACAAACTGGCCAACACCTTCCCCGCGATCCTCACGAAGCTCGTGCTCTCGAACAACCTGCTCACCGAGTTCCCAGCGCCCGTGACGAAGCTCAAGAAGCTCACGTCTCTGTGAGTGCTTGTTGTATTTACGGGAGGAAAGGAACACACTGTGGTAATCCTGTATCAGTGGCTAACTTTATTGATATCCTATGGTTGTGTCTGGGATTCTCTTTCATCAGGTTTTTGGACAACAATTTCATCACCAAGGTGCCTTCGAGCGCGCGAATGAAAGACCTTCTGAGCTTGTAAGTAGCTGAGTCGTACTCAATTGCTCTGTTGATTTTGCCTACGTTCCGTGCCACATGGCTGAGGGAATCTTGGCGTAGTTCCTGAGTGAATAGCTTACGTCTTGCTGTGTGTGTGTGTTTCGTATGCTATTTTGCAGAGTTTTGAGCCACAACAACATCACAAAGTACAGCGGCGTGTTCCAGACTGCGAGCTACCTGTGAGTTCCGTGCACCTGAACGACTGACTACCACCTACACTGTGTATGTGATCTACTTTCGGTATTGGTGACTGATTTGCTGCTACTCTGTGATGATCTACCTTTATCTAAATCTGTAGCGATCTCTCGTACAACCAGCTCACGAAGGCGCCGTACACGATCGCGAGGCACACGCAGCTACAGACACTGTACGTATCTGATCAACTCTTCATTGATGATAACCTCGCAACCAAGCAAGCGCTAATCTCTTGCATCCGAAACCTCTCTCTCCCTCTCAACCAATTCTAACACTAGGAACCTTGCTGGGAACTACATCCCGTCCTACACCGCCGTGAATGCGGTCGGAAGCATCCAAACGCTGTACGAAGGCAGCAACACACTGGCAGAGTTCCCGCCATTTTTCAAAAACGCTGGGGCCTAACTCTATTCTGATTGTCATTGCTCGTGTATATTATTCCCAGGAATCTCACGGACACCAAGCTGAAGACGTACTCGGCGCATCTCCTGAGTCTCGAGCGCTTGTACATCACGGGCAACAACCTCACGACGATCCCCACTGTTATGTTTCGACACACGCGACTCAAGGAGCTGTACGTACCTCCCCACACCTCCATATTTCAGGTTTAAGGCTAACTGGAGGTGGATTCTATAACCTACTCTGTTGAAACCTTTCTCTCAGATACCTCGACAACAACAAGTTCATGAAGGACGTGGCGCTCTCGACCAAGCAGGCGCGCTTCATCTTCAACCTGCAGAACTTCACGATTGACGAGGAGGCGCTTAAGACCAACTGCTCGACCGAGTCGCAGCTCAAGCTGCACAACTACACGTTCTGTCTCACGGACGGACCCGTGACCCCGCAGGCGACCCAGCAGAACACGCCCATGCCGACGCCCAAGGCGAAGCCTGCGAAACCTACTCCGAAGCCAAAAGGCGCGACCAAGCTCAAGGAGGTCAAGAAGCGCCCGACCTCGGTTCGTGTGGGGATCAAGAGCTCCCCCAGTACGACTTCTACCAGTGTACCGCCACCAATCGACACTGTCGAGACATCGGTTGCTAGCACTACCGATGCAGCGCCAGGGTTGACGAGTGTTGAGTCCACGACTCTTGCTTCGCAGAGCAGTAGCAGCGGCGATTCTGGGGAGAATGACTCGGTGGCCCTCGCGATGACTGGCGCGCTGGGAGGCGTCGCTGTGGCGCTTGCTGCGATGGGAGCCATTTGGATTGGAGGCAAAGTCGCGAGGCGTTTGAAGCAAATGGCCACGAGCACCAGAGGAGCGAAAAAGCCGATTCAGCAACAACCCCAGCGGCTGGTTATCGAAGATGAAGATGAAGCTGGTGAAGCCGATGCTGGTGTCGCAGTGTAAAACGGTGGCTTGGGATCAGAAATGTGCATGTGAGTTTGTTTGTATTGCGCAATGAAGAACACGAAGTGTCTACACAGTGCGTGTATCGGCAGCAGGAAATCCTTGAGTGTGCGTGGAACCTACTGAAGCTTCTTCTGAGAGGTGCTTGAAAATATATTTGATATAGGACCCACCTTCGGAGTACCTTAATATTTTCGAGAGAATTCGACGTTTCGAGCTCTCTTCCCATTGCATACAACCAGGAAAGAGGAAACCGATGCCTTTCTAAGTTCTATCTATGTAAAAAGAGATATCACCTCTTCACCTATCATGAAATGTCTTTCTTTTCGAACCAGTGGGCTTCACGATGCCGACTGAACCCACAGCCCCACCCAGCACCACATTTCATTCATTCGCGAAGGAGATCCATTTGCGAATTCGCTCCGCCTCCACCACCTCCACCACCTCCAGTTCGTCTCTTAGTCTCCACCATGGTTCGCCTCCTGGGCTTCGCTCTCGTTTTCGGGGCGCTGGTTTCTCCATCCTCATTATCTGGTACTGCCGCGACTGTCACCGATCAGTGCGCCGCTGTACCTGCTAGAACGCTCGCGTTCGAGTACGGCTCGTCTTGCAAAGAGTATGAGGCGTGCATGAAAGCGAACGCGACAACCGCGGTGACAGCGGCGGCGTCCACCCCGTGCAAGCTCTAGTGTTTCCAGGTTCTCGACGGCACGAGACTGGCAAAGCGAGGAGCTTTGACTTTCAGATCTCGTTTGGGCCCAAGAAAAGCCCGCAGGATACCACAACAACGACCAGGACCTCTGCTATCGGGTCCAAGCTTGCGATGAAGAGCAACGACGATGCGACAGGGATCTCAAGGACAACATACTGACCAAGTTTGCCGCGAACTTCACGAATCTATGGATCTTGTACGTGCAGCCAACCTACTTTGGATTTCTGGAAGTCTGTATCACGCGCGATGTGGGAAACTGATGGTTGACGATTTGATTTTCTGATCTGATATTCTTGCTACACAAAAAGCTGAGCGGTAACAACCTCGCCGCCCCCTCGCAAGTGGTCTTTGCAAACATGAACCTCCGCATGCTGTACATTTCTCTGTGTATGCATATGAGGACAAGTACTCACGGGATGACTGACTTTGAATTTGTGTTGGTGCTGCTTACGCAGGTCTATCGTGAACAAGCCCAGCCTGAAGGACGTGACGTTCACGATCGTGCAGGCGCATTCCTCTGGATGGATAGAAGGGCACGTCTCAACCCGTGGACCACTCCACCTCCACAAACCTCGTACTTTACAGGATCATCATCATACAGTATCGCTTTTCATTTAGAAATAGAAACGCTCTGTTTCTCTCGTGTCTATTCTATCGCTGCCAAGAAAGCGTCTGTGGGGCCACTCAAATCGGAAAGCTCACAAGCAGCAAAGCAGAGCAGATCGACCGACCAGCAGCAGCACTTTCAAGCGTGATGTTCTGCCTCAAGTCGCTAGGCTCGGCGCTCCCGCTGGCGGCGGCGGCGCGCCGCTCGGCCGCGTCCTCCACGCCGTCGTTCGTGGCGTTCGCCAGCTCGTTCTCGTCCATCCCGACCGACGGCATCCGCCTCAACACGTTGCACGACAACGACGGCGCGCACAAGCGTGGCAAGCGTCTCGGTCGCGGTATCGGCTCGGGCAAGGGCAAGACCTCCGGTCGCGGCCACAAGGGCCAGAAGGCGCGCTCGGGCGGCGGCTCCGGCCGTGGTCCAGGCTTTGAGGGTGGCCAGACGCCCATCTATCAGCGTGTGCCAAAGCGCGGATTCAACAACAAGTGCGTCACGTTGTTGCTTTATTTTTGCGAATTGGCTGAGGAGCTCATTGTGACAGGTAGTTGTGGCTGTGCACTGACCCTCACTGTTGCTATTGTTTTTGTTGCGTTATTATTATAGGTTCGCGACACCGATGGAGCCAGTGAACCTGTCGAAGCTGCAGCTGTTCCTGGACATGGGCCGCCTGGACGCGTCCAAGCCGATCACGATCAAGGAGCTGGTGGACTCGGGTATGGTGACGTGCTCGCGCGTGAAGCACGGCATCAAGCTGCTGGGCAAGGGCGCCGAGCACTTG
Organism: Globisporangium spinosum; assembly: GCA_023335535.1. NCBI lineage: Eukaryota > Oomycota > Peronosporomycetes > Pythiales > Pythiaceae > Globisporangium > Globisporangium spinosum. The sequence continues at coordinate 1,420 of JAADVN010000823.1, read as the reverse complement.
ACCACGCCCGTGACCATCGAGGTGTCGCAGGCGTCCAAGGGGGCGATCGCGGCGATCGAGGCCGCCGGCGGCAGCATCACGTCCGTGTACCACAACCGCCTGGCGCTACGCGCGCTGCTCAAGCCGCACAAGTTCGAGCTCATCCCGCAGTTCGCGCGCCCGAACCCGAAGAAGCTCACGTACTACACCAACTACGAGAAGCGAGGCTACCTGTCGCCGGAGATTCAGGCCAAGAAGATCTCGGCTGGTGGCGACGACTCGGAATAGACGATGTAAGCAGAAGAGAAAGACACAGGAAAGACAGGGACGGAGCGAGAAGGATGAAGAGAAGGAGGCTGTTCTCTGTAATACACACACACGGCAGATTCATTGGCGTTCACATGCACATGCCACGGCTTGAGTGCTCATGCGGTTGCTATGGTGGATGTTGGGCTAGATGAGGCGCGGACGATCCAGTTGGTGCGCGCGTTCGCCAATGAAGTGGCCCTAACAATGTTGATGCGATGTAGGAAATTGGCTGTCAAGCAACAGGTGTGCATACCGTTCGAGACTGTGGAGAAAACGCACCTGGCGGGCTTGACCACGTGCATCAGCAGGACGGAGAAGAGCGCGACGACGCTGAAACCGATCAGCGTCGCCGCGACCGCCGACCGCGTGACTGCCATCTGGTTGTACCTCAGTTTCTTCGTGCTCGCGGCTTCGGGGCTCTCGATGTTGACCGAGAAGAAGAAAAACGCCGTGACACTCGCAAGGAAGGCCACGCAGCCGACGATGACCCTGTGCATTTATGCACAACAGAAGAAGTGTCACGCCAACAAGCTTCTGGTAGAAAGACCCCATACGAAGTATATGTAGAGAGACGTCATTCACGCACACTTTGCGTTCGGAAGACCGGCCGAGGACGTACATGAGGCAGCAGACGACGGCGAGCACGATCATCGCAAAGAGCGCCGGTCCTACGCCCACGATCAACGTGGATCCGCCGCCTGTGGTGGTTGTGCCACTCGTGGTAGCAGCAGTGAGTGACGCCAGGCTGCACCATGTTGTCAGAGACAGCACTATGGCATTGTAGGAAGAGAGTGACGCAGTGGTGCTGTAGAATGGAGCTCTCATGATTGACTGGGTCTGCCTGCTCTTGTGTAACTAATACCTGGAACGCCGCGAGAACGCGTCGAAACATGAGCAGCAGCGATGATGAAAGGGCGGATTGTATTTAGTGGTACACGACGACTCAGATGTATCTTTCTTATCCTTGTCCTTGTCTCTCTTATATAAGTTAGTCCTCCTCCCCCTTATATAAGTTAGTAAGCGCTTCAGTTTTGTCTGTTCGTGCGTCTGTCCTCGGGACAGGTCCGTTTTGCAAGGGACCGTGTTCCGTTTTTCGAGCGTTTTCATACATTTTCCAAGTGTAGGGGTCGTC
>JAADVN010000822.1:0-12916 GCA_023335535.1 Globisporangium spinosum | reverse complement strand
GTGCTCGTCTTCCAGAAGAGATACCCTCGCACGTGGGCTTGGATGATCGTCGCGGCGTCCCATTCCACTCCGTCCTCAAACTCATCATCACCATTAAGGGCATCCCTATGCTGACTACCTTGCCGTCCAGGACTCCGTCTATTTGGACTACCACTGGTATTCGCAGAAGCATTCAGGATCGACCGACTCAGGGAGCAGAAGCTAGCAGGATATAGGAACAACAGAATGAGGATGGCTCAGCGAATACAAAAACAGAGTTGCCGCTTATGAGCTGGATGTGCTTGAAGGCGCTTGTGCAGGACGATGGAAATGAGAATCTGTTGAGTTTTTTGCAAGGAAAAGCCTGCAAGAGTTGCCGCATACAAACCTCCTCTGCCTGCTGGTGAATGCATACAACCAGCAAGGTAAACTAGATACACTAGGCTTCACTATGATCATGTAATATAGGCTGAAAGCCCTATGTACCCGGTCATTGGCATTTGCTTGCCTTTCATGGAGATGCGAAGTGCCGACATGCCTCCTGCACCAACAGGCCCGAATGCGAATGCGCGGAAGCTGCCGCTCACGAAGAACGGCAAGAAGCGCCGCCGTCCGAAGCTGGCGCCGCGCTATCTGATTGCAGAAAGTGACGACACCCGTCCCGCCGCAGACACGCGTTCTGCGGAGGTGAACTCGGACGAGAGCGTGGCGCTGCTGCGCGACGTGTTCACGACGTCCACGTGCCGCTGCTTCATCCTCAAGTCGTTCAGCGAGGCGAACCTGCACAAGAGCCTCAAGTACGGCATCTGGAGCAGCACGTACGCGCACAACATGCTGCTGGACCAAGTGTTCAAGAGCGACCTGTCGTCCGTGCGGCCCGTGCTCTTCTTCTTCAGGTGAGTGAGTGAGTGAGCAGTTAGCTGCATGGTGCAAAGTCCAATTGTGGTGGTTGACTGACTGACTGTGTGTGTATTGACCTTATCAACCGCAGCGTGTGTGATACGCGGCACTTCAGCGGCATCGCGCGCATGACGTCGGGCGTGCGCATGGACGCCACGTTCGAGCTCTGGGAGAAGCGCAAGTACGAAGGGTTCTTCCACGTCGAGTGGCTGCTGGTCAAGGACGTGCCGAACCACGCGCTCACGAACATCAAGATGAGCAACACGCCCTCGAAGAAGTCGATCACGTCCTGCCGCGATTGCGAAGAAGTGCTCTTTGACGAGGTGCGTTGCGTCTATCGTCTGTGTTGTTCGATGTTAGTTAGCGAGAGGCATTTGGTCACTCTTTGGTGTGTCTGTCGTGATCCTTTCATTCTTTAGGCAAGCGAGTTCATCTCGATCTTCTCCGAGTTCCCACACCGCTCAAGCGCCTGGGACGACTTTGCGCACTTTGAGCAGCTCCAGACGCAGCTCGAGGCCAAGCGCGGGCTGCTGGCAGCGAACGCCGACGACGTGAACACGTATCTGCGACCCGTGCAGCCCAATTAGAAGACTACGCGAACGTGGAGAAAGGTCAGCTTGATGAGGTTGAGCAAGAAATGGTGATTACGGCATGCGATAATGAAGGAGCACTTCATCAGAAAATGCTTTTGGTGAATATTTCAGCACAACAAGCGCGTCAAATTTCAACTACCATTCGAGAAACTGGGGGAGGGACAGATCGTGGAGATACGACCGCATCTCCATCATGATTTCATTCGCGGCCAGCAGCAGCATACAAGAGACCCAGAAATGCTTATGGCGCTTCTGTGAGGTGAGGTACTGGGTTATCTTGAGTGATAACAAAGGCATTGCGAACGAGCCGGGAATCGTCTCGCGCGCTTCTCTTTAGCGGCGATCGTTTTCTCCAGTCGCTTGAAAACTCTTTGAGTTGGTCCATTATGATGAGCCGATTTGACTGACTCGGCGCGTTATAAAGGACCAACACATGCACTCTCTCGCCCATACAAAGCGCCATATAAAAAAACCCACGCGGCAATTTGCTGAATGATCTCTACCACGAAAAAGTGTCGCAGACCGAGGGATGGAGAAGACCCTCAAAAATGTGCGACAAACGACTTGGGAGAGGTAGTCCCCCAGGGCTACAATTGAGTTTCTATAGAAATCCCATAGAGAGCAACCAGCAGCGCAAAGAGCTGGCCTTCTGAAAATGTCCCCACACGCCATCACCAGCTCGACCAGCTCCACACACGAGTGAGTGAGTGGCGGGCGACTCAGGCTAAGCAGGCGAGAAGAACAGGCAGGCAGGCAGCGAACGGGCGAAAGAAAGAGAGATCGTAGAGATCGCAGGGCGGAAGTGGGACGACGATGACGTCCGCAGGCGGGAGCACGCACCACAGCAGGAGCATGCACAGCATCGCCGAGAACTACGCGTCGCTGGGCACGCCGTCGGTCGTGGACGAGGTGCGCGGCGTGAGCACGACCTCGCTCGACGACGAGTTCATCGTGAACGTGGACGACATGCCAAGCGAAGACAGCGACTACAGCGACATTGATGCGGACAACCTAGCGCAGCAGGAGCAGACACAGTACGCGCTGGAGCGCGCGCGAGCGAACAGGGGAACATCAGGCGGCGCGGCGACCTGGAGAGACAAGCTGGATGCGCAGGCGCCGATTCTCGTCAGCGTGGTGATCGGTGCGTATTTCGGTGTCGGCGTGCGCGTGCTATTGACCGAGTTTGCGCAGGCGCTGTCGTCGAAGCAGATGGAGCTGCTGAACCTGCTCGGGTTCTCGTTCTTCCTGCCGAACGTGGTCGGGTGTTTCGTCATGGGGCTCGCGGTGCGCTGGAAGCCGCTCTTCCGTAACCAGTTTGCGGTGTATTTTACAGGCGTCACAACGGGTTTCTGCGGCTGCTGCACGACGTTCGCGAGCTGGGACATCGGCGTCGCGACGATGTTTGTGCACGGCCAATGGATGAACGCGCTGCTGCTGATCTGCGTGCAGGTGGCGAGCGCCATGTGCAGCTTCCGCGCCGGCTACCATTGCGGAGACGGGATCGTGCAGTACTTCATAACGCGCATGTACCCGTTCCGCAAGCCGCCGGTGGACATGAACCAGCTCAAGCTCGACCTGGAGCGCAACATCCGCAGCCTGCGCTCCGTGAAGGCGAACGCGTTCGGGCAGCTCGTGTCTCGCCGCGTGCGCGCGACCGAGCAGGCGCTCGTGGTCTCCCACGAGGCGTCCATGGAGCTCGTCTCCGAGATCGCGCAGGTCGAGCAGGACTTTTACCGTGTCAAGCACAACGGCCAGGCGTGGCTCTTCGCGGGGCTCGTCGCGACCGTGCTGCTCTGGGTGCTCGCGTTCGTCTGCAACGAGGACAACTACGCGCGCTCGCGGCTGCTGGCGCTCTGCTTTGGTCCGTTCGGCGCACTACTGCGCTACCAGCTGTCGCTGTATAACACGCAGCCAAAGTGCAAGAACTTTCCGTTCTACACGTTCTTGCCGAACGTGCTGGCGTCGCTGCTCACGTGCGTCGTCGAGGTTATGGGCAGCTCGATCGCGGCGCACCACAGCCTGACCGACAGCTCGTTCGAAAACTACGTGCTGCTCGGCGAAGGCGCGATCCAAGTGGGCCTGCTCGGCTCGCTCTCGACCGTGTCGACATGGGTCACGGAGCTCGACGTGCTCTCGTCGCGGCGCGTGTTCTGGGCGTATCGGTACGCGGCGGTGAGTATCGTGGCGGCGCAGCTCGTGAGTGTGTGTATCCTCGGTGTCTACGAAGTGCACGGTAGCGGCCCGCTGCTGCACTAGTTGTATGGAAAAGTCAAAGTGAATGAATGAACAAAAAGCCATTGTTAGTTGTATAGCGTACTGGGACGAAGAAGAACGACCGACGCATGTTGAAAAGGGTGAGGAAGTAGGTACCGATTGGAATGAAGGAGACGAACAAGATATGAGCACTAATAACAAATAGAGTACTGCCCGCCCACCCACTCGACAACGCGCGCGCCAAAAGCAAGTTGCACTTGCTTGTGTGGCTTTGTATCAATATTCAAACAGTCACAGACACGAACCCAAATGGCGGCAACACCAGCGAAGAAGCGCCAGTGCTTTGCGGCCCAGCTGGTGCTGGAGGACCGCGGCGAGCAGCGCAATGGCCAAGAGCACCGCAAGTTGCGCCAGTCGCGGCGCCACGGCGAGCTGAGTATCAACATGGAGCAGCAGATTGTGACGTTCGTGTACCCGAAGCACGGCAAGCACATCTTCAAGCGCTCGTTCCCGCAACCGCTCAAGTGCGTCGCGGGCGAGCACGTGCTGCGCGTCTACTGCAGCATGGGCAGGCGCACGTTCATGTACGTATTTCGATGCTCTTGGGCGTGCTTATGTATGCATTTTGGCGCTTGCATACAGTGATGCTGTATGTTGAAGCTGAAAGTGTATGTACTACTGAGGACATCAGTCCATTCGTCAGCGTGTTCGATACAATGTTCGGCGAACAGGACCGACTGACGAATTCATTACTCGGTCCATGTATCATATCTTGCCACTGACAGTGACTCACTTGCTCTTCTATTCTCTTGGATAAACACGCGCCAGGTGCCGCTTGCTCTCGCGCCAGGACGCGATCAATTGCAGCGCGGCATTCCAGCAAATCGGAGGTCAGACACGTTCGTTCTTGGCATTGATCGCATTATCATACATAAACGCACAAACACACATACCTCGCAACTATGCAGTGAACGTGATTCACATCGCGCCGTCCGACATCCTCGTACGTGAATCCGAGAACGTAGTCGCGAGTCGTCCAATGGCTCCGAGTCTTCAAAACGGTACGCCGTGTTGTGTGAGCTGCAAGCAATGGATGCGCTGCACGATCTACACATCGCACGCAAGCAGCTAATCACACATCTACATATCTACAATATAGAGTGCCAAGCCCTACTGAGTGCCTTCCAAGACCCAGCACGCGTAACGGAAATGCACGCATTCGCAGCCGCGTACCTCCACTCGCATGCGCTTCAAGAAGACAAAGCAGCCATCACGCACGCATTGTTCAGCAGCGAACAATAGGAAAGGAAACTGGTTTCCGTCTTACGTTGCGCTTACGGCACTCGAGCGTCTAATTTCGTCAATTTGAAGAAGCAGATGGCTATTTGACTGATTTGGTTTTGCGTGAAGCCAATTCCAATTGTGGAGTGTTGGCGCCTTTTTTACTTTCGACTGCCGTTGTTGTTGCACCAGAAGCGTGAAGCGAAGAAGACGACGGAGAAGAAGGCAAATAGCGACGCTGGATGGATGGGTGGCCGTATGAAGACACCACTGCTGCTGCTGATGCGAATGAGAAGAGCGCGCTCTCTGCTGGCGGCTCTGCTGCTGCTGCTGCTTGTGGTGTTGCTGCCGGTATCAAGCGACGCGCTGAGTCCGCGCTGGAGCAAGTACCTCGAGTCGGTCGGCTACCACACGGGGCTCGGATGTGAGTGTTCTCCACCTTTGCTCAAGCTTGTGTCGCTGAATGCTTGTGATTGGGCTGCTTGCTGCTGTGCCTTTAATATGGATTTGTGCGTGCGGTTGTGGATGCGGGATAATGTAGACCAATGCAGCTTCGTGGACAAACCGTCGCAGGCTGTGCGCAACCACTTGCAGACCCACCTGAAAGCGCAAGACCGAGCAGTGGAGTCCATCGTCGCTGCCATTGAAGCATGGGAGTTCTCGTATGTGACTGTATCTGCGTATCTCCACCCGCATGGTTGCTATTAGTTCGCTTGCCCTGACTGACAGTGGTGTTATCGACAATGAAACCTGCTAGGCGTTCCTCGCAAAAGCATTGCACGCCGCTTGTGCTCGCGATCACTGGACCGACCGGCACGGGAAAGACGGAAACGTCCAATCTCATCGCCGAGAGCATTTTTAAACGGAAGAAAAAGCTGCGTAACAGCGAAAAGGAAGTGTCGTCTGGACTGCTCGTGTTTCGGTATGTGGGGTGCTGTGAGCTGCGGACGACTTGTGCTCGGTAGAGCATATGTGATTGCTCAAGACGTCGTGTTGTATGTTTGGTTTGTACGTTGTAGAGGCGAAGACTTCAGTGACAACTTCACCAACCCCGTGACCGAGTACCACAACCAAATCAAGACCAGGTATGGGGCGTTTACTATTCCAAGAGTTTAGTGAGTGAGAGTGTGTGTCTAGAATGAGTTTAGCGTGCCACTGACACGCTCGCGCATGGTTGCAGACTCGCCGAGCACCTACGAGAATGCTCCGGGAACGCTGTCGTGGTCTTTGATGAAGTGCAGAAAGTGATCCCTCATACGCTTGACGGTAAGGCTGGTGCTATGGTAAGTTCTGGGACGAAGGGTGAGTTCTAATGCGAGTTTTGTATCTTGTGGTTATTGCAGTGCTGATGGAGGCAATGAGCTCACGAGCTCAGCTTTCGTATTACAAAGGCACCAGTATCAAAACTGCGGACACAAGCAATGTAAGTAGCTATCTATTGCGCTGCAAAAGCTTGAGATGGATGATCATCTGCAGAGCTAACAAGTCATTTGCATGTGGACTTGCTATGCCAGGTCATATTCGTGTTTGTCTCGGACATTGGCGTGGTAGAGATGGAGCATGTGCTCATTCAGTACGAGCTCCGCGACGAGATTCCGATTGTTGCGTTTGAGAAAGTGGTCAAGAGCGCTCTGGACGAGCAGTGGAAGCGCCTGAACTTTGGCAAAGTGATCGATAAGGTACAGGCAGATCGAATGTTTTACTTGTAAATTAGTGAGTCTGACCGATTGTTTGGATGTATTGGGTGGCAGGTGATACCGTTCCTTCCGTTCGAGCAAGAGCACATTGCCGAGATCATCATGCTCAAGCTCACTCAACTTGATGAGAACTATCGCGACATTTACTGGCATCGACTTTGGATCGATGTACGTTCGCCTCTTTGTCGTCTACTCTGTTTGCACTATTGGAAACCATTAACGAAGTGTTTCTCGATTGTCTTGTCTTGGCAGCCCGAGCTCCCAAACTACATGTCGAGACTTGATTCGATGCAGTACGAGATCCGTTCCGCGAAAATGGACGGCAAGTCCACGTCCGTCAAGATCTTCGCCAAGTACGGGGCTCGCAACGTGGAGACTGGGCCGATTCAGTTTTTGAAATCCAAGCTGCTGCGCTCGATCCGTCCTTTCAACCCAGGTTTCACATACGTTTCGTTACTTTGTGAGACGCGAATCTGTTTGGGTAGGCTAATGATGAGGGTGCCACTTGCCACTTGTTTTGTGATGTCTGTGTGTTACTAGACGCTGAGATTCGGATATCGTTCGAGCCGACTGACAACCAAGTGATCATCATTTCCTGTGCAGAAGACGCGAAATCAGAAGGTGGGTTTACAGGAGTAAGCTGCGACACCAAGTGGAAGGGGGAGTTTGAATAAAAACGATCTCAGGTTCAGAGAGAAAGCTTGGATGAGATATTAGATTGAGGCTCTCGTGATAAACGCAGTATTGGAAGGGTCACGTGGTTGCGATTGGAGGAAGCTCTTGGGTCTGTCTGTCTGAATTTGGGCTGGAAACTCGCAAGTTTCCAGCTCACTTCAACTTGCCCATCGGCAAAAAAATGTTGCACGAATGTTGCGCGAGGGTATCGCCAAACCCGACCCAGGTCGACAGCAACTTTTTGGGTAAGCGACAAAAGAAGAAAGCGCGCATTTTGAACTCAAACACCACCGTTAGTTAGCTGTTTTGGGTCGATGACGAAGGACGCGGTGACAGCGACGAGGACGACGCGCGCGCGCAGAGGACGTCGCGGCTTGCTGCTGCTGTGGCCGCTGCTGCTGATCGGGGTGCTGCTGCACGCGGCGCTGTTTGTGCCGGGCGTCGCTGCGCTGGAGATCCCGTGGCAGCAGTACCTGGAGGTGCTCGGGTTCTACACGGGGCTTGGCTGTAAGTCTTTTTCACGTTTACGGGATCGATTGCTTCGGTCTGATGAATCTGTGCCGCTTGTACAAGTGCGGAAAAAACGCGGCTGTGTGTGGTGCTGATGTGTTTGTGTGTTGTGCATTTGCGTGGTGCGCTGCCTGTGTTTCGTTGTGGTGAGCAGATCAGTGCACGTTTGTGGAGAACCCGTCGCAGTCTGTTCGCAGCTACTTGCAGACCCACTTGAAAGCTCAGGACCGCGCGTTGGAGTCCGTGGTTGCCGCGATCGAAGCGTGGGAGTTCTCGTAAGTAACAAAGCCCGCGTATGTGTGTTCATGACTGGCTGCTGTGTTAATGCTGACAGCGAATGCTCTTGCTCTAATAGGCGAACATCGAGCAAAGACCGATCTCCACTGGTGCTCGCGATCACGGGGCCAACGGGCACAGGCAAGACCGAGATGTCGAATTTGCTTGCTGAGAGTCTGTTTAAGCGCCGCACAAGACTTCCAAACAGCGAAAAGCACGTTGCGTCGGGGCTGCTGGTCTTTCGGTGCGTTTTGTTCACGATTATTGCCTCCTGAGTGCTATTACGAGGTGATTAGCTGATGTTTTTTATGCGTTCATCTCTGCAGTGGCGAAGACTTTAGCGACAACTTCACGAATCCAGTGACGGAGTACCATACTCAGATCAAGACAAGGTGAGAAGGTTGCTGTTCATGTAGATCAACCCATCGCTAGCGAGAACACTTACTGATCGTCTGTCTCTGTTTGTCGAGTAGACTCGCGGAGCATTTGCATCATTGCTCCGGCAAAGCAGTTGTTGTGATTGATGAAGTGCAAAAAGTCATTCCGCACACATTGGACGGTACGGTCAACGCTAATTGCCTATTTTCTTTGCAACTGTGAAGGGTTTGCTGACCATTGCACAAATCCTTTCTTGCTGCAGTTTTGATGGAAGCGCTGAGTTCACGCGCTCTGTTCACATACTACAAGAGCGGCATCTCCCGAAAAATCGACACGAGCAACGTAAGGCGCTGAACGCTGGTTAGGTCTGTGAGAAGTAAATGGCGTATTGACTCCAACTTTGTGCGCACAGGTGATCTTTGTGCTGGTGTCCGACATCGGTGTTGTCGAGATGGAGCACGTGATGATCCAGTATGAACGGCGAGAGGACGTGCCGATGGCTACGCTAGAGAAAGTGGTCAAGTCGGCGTTAGATGCGCAGTGGAAGCGCCTGAATTTCGGCAAAATGATCAACCAGGTACGCTAGCCCCCCCCCGATGGAGTTGTTGTTCCTAAATCAATGCTATGCAGGCACTAACAGCACTCATCCATTCTCTGTGTGTGGTTACGTGACCCACAGGTGATTCCATTCCTCCCGTTCGAACAAGTTCACATCGCGCAGATCATCGCTCTCAAACTCTCCCAGCTGGACGAGAACTACCGCGGCATCTACTGGCATCGTCTGTGGATCGAGGTGCGTTTGTCTTACGCTTTCCCAAACCTAAAGCCCTCTGGAGTTCTTAATTGATCAAGTTGATGTTGTCGTGCAGGACGGCATCGCAAACTACATGTCCCGATTGGACTCGATGCACTATGAAGTGCGTTCTGCCAAAATGGGCGGGAAAGTCACGTCGAGCAAGATCTTTGCGAAATACGGCGCGCGCAACGTCGAAACCGGTCCGATCCAGCTGCTGAAGTCAAAATTGTTGCGCTACCTACGCCCGTTCAATCCAGGTACGTCTCCGAACTTTCGCTCGATTTGATTTACTTGGGACCGATGCTCATACTATCTTGTCTTTCTTTTCCCCACTTGTGCAGATGCCGAGGTGCGAATATCGCAGGACCCCGACACGAAAGAGATCTCGATCACGTCGTGCGCTCCGGAAGACCCTCTGACGAAGAAGACGACAGCGAAATCCGATAAGAACCCTGGCGCGGGTGATGGAAGCAATGGTGGCGGCGAGGAGGACTTTGTCAATGTCAGCTGCGTGACGCGATGGAAGGGCAAGTTTGTATAGGGAGAAGAGAAAAAATTAAAGGAAGCTGAAGATGGCACAAAAATAGTGACATGGCACGAATACTACTAGTCACTGAACTGAACTTGATCGGATTGCATCACCAAAGATCGCGTTTGGCTTCGAGAGAAACATTTCAGCGAATCATCACTATCGACATCTACATACGGCGTATCATTCGTTATAAATGGTCCCAACTACAGCCAAGAATATGCAATATGAAGAATTCGCGACTGATGATTCGCTGAAATGTCGTTCTCGAAGCAATGCGTTGGAAAAAAGGGGGAGGAAATCCTTGCCCAAAGCAAACGCGAAGCGAAAGGAAGAAGGACGAGCGCGAGCCAAAGCAAGCTCTCTCTCTCCATCTCTACATCATCTCTCTGTGCGCACACGCAAGGCAACCAACTAGGAAGAAGACCAAGAAGAGCAGAAGCAGCAGCGAACGAGGCACGATGAGCACCCTCGAGTCGAACGAGATCTGGGGTAACGCCGAGGAGGAGCTGGACCCGGAGATCCTGCTCATGTCGAACGAAGAGCTCCGCCAGCGCATTCGCCTGCTGGACAATGACATCCGCATCATGCGCAGCGACATCCAGCGCATCAACCACGAGTCCAACTCGCAGCGCGAGCGCATCAAGGAGAACAACGAGAAGGTCAAGCTCAACAAGCAGCTGCCGTACTTGGTGGGCAACGTCGTCGAAGTAAGTGCCATTTTGGATACCCTGCACTATCTATCTACTATGGGTGGATTGTCATGTGTCTGCCGACCGGACTGGTTGCTAACTCTTCTCGGTGTGCTGCTGTGTTTGTGGTGATAGATCTTAGAGCTGGAGGACGATGAGGATGAACAGGACGGAGCTGCGACCGATGTGGACGCGCAGCGCAAGGGAAAGAGTGCGGTGATCAAGACGTCAACGCGCCAGACGATCTTCCTCCCGATCCCTGGTCTCGTGGACTCAGAGAGCCTGATCCCGAACGACTTGGTGGGCACGAACAAGGACAGTTACTTGATCCTTGAGAAGCTCCCGGCAGAATACGATTCGCGCGTGAAGGCCATGGAAGTCGACGAGAAGCCCACGGAAGAGTACAGCGATATCGGTGGACTGGACAAGCAGATCCAGGAGCTCATTGAAGCGGTCGTGCTGCCGATGACCCACAAGGAGAAATTCGACGCGATCGGCATTCAGCCACCAAAGGGCGTGCTCCTGCATGGTCCTCCTGGAACGGGCAAGACGCTGCTCGCTCGTGCGTGTGCCAAGCAAACCGACGCTATTTTCCTGAAGCTCGCTGCGCCACAGCTCGTGCAGATGTTTATCGGTGACGGCGCCAAGGTACGCTTGAGTGGATGTGTGGCGGGCGGGTATGGCGGATCGAAACAGTTCTAACCTTGTGCATGTTGCTTGTGGTCATAGCTCGTTCGCGATGCTTTCGAACTCGCCAAGGAAAAGTGTAAGGACCAAAAGCGTGGCGGCGCGATTATTTTTATTGATGAGCTAGATGCTATCGGTACGAAGCGTTTCGGCGGCGAGCAGTCGGGCGACCGAGAAGTGCAGCGAACGATGCTGGAGCTCCTCAACCAGCTCGATGGATTCACGAGCAACACGAACATCAAGGTCATCGCCGCAACGAACCGACCGGACGTGCTCGACCCGGCGCTGCTTCGATCCGGTCGCCTCGATCGAAAGGTACGGCGATATCAGTTTTCTTTTGATGGTGTACTTGACTTGAGTGGAGTATTGATGGTCGAAGTTGCCCTGTTGTTTTGCGAACAGATCGAGTTGCCACACCCGTCAGAGGAAGCGCGCGCTCGCATTATGCAGATTCACTCGCGCAAGATGAACGTGGACACTGAAGGTACGACTTGTTCTGGCTAGCAGCTTTTTTATTCGGTTGGTTATCGGTTGCATGGACTGAGTGGCTGACCTGCTTGCTTTCTTTCCCATTAGACACAAACTTTGATGAGCTTGCTCGTTGCACAGACGACTTTAACGGAGCCCAACTGAAAGCGGTAAGTGGAATCCGCTGCTCTTTCTCTCTCTCATGAAACCAACCCTGCGAGCAAACATGCTAAGTCAACTTGTGTGTTTCTCTCTGTAGGTGTGTGTGGAAGCCGGTATGCTGGCATTACGCCGTGACTCGACGGTGATCAAGCACGAAGACTTTATGGAGGGCATCTCGGTCGTGTCGGCGAAGAAGAAGGCCACTCTGCAGTACTACGCTTAGAGACCCCAGACCCATCCATCTACCACCAAATCAACCCATTCATACCTGCAGCCACTGGGAAAGCAGTTGAAAGCGAAGGAGACGATGACGAGAAGAACGAGACGAGCAAGAAGGATTCGGAGAAATGAAGGAAATGCCACACTGCCTTCTGCAATTTGTTGCTCTCATTTCGCATAAGTCCGCTTAAGCGGATTCGCCCATCTTCTCAGTTTTACCCCCCGAATGATCCCCAAAGCACCCACAAACCTTTTTGTGTGAATGGGTCTTTCCATATACGGGATATGTGTTCCGTACTTCTTGAAAGCACTAGCGGACGCGGGACGTGTTCCGCGTCCGCTTTTTGCTTTGTACGGGAAAATCCCATTTATACTTGGTGATTGTATGCAATTCAGGAAATACTCTTTTAGTCGATGCCAACATTGAAAATATTTACGGAATTTCATACAAACGCCGAATGAATGGGAATTTCAGAACGCTTCCATTTGGCCAAAAAGGGGTGGTCATTATCCTCGATTGTCGTAACATCCAGGGGGAAATCGTCGATTTAAATAGCGGCTGGCTCGCGACTTTCTCTTTACTGCGTTATATAAAGGGAAATGATATTCTCACCCCCCATTTTCACTATTCTCACCCCCAGTCACAATACACGGTTGTGTTCCAAATTTGATGTAATTTACCTTATTTTTTTTAGCAATGTTGTCGGCCAACATTTACACTGCGCGCCAATAAAACGTGAAAATGGTGACTTCTGTGGATATATTGGCCAATAACACGATTCAGAAAAGAAAAAAGGCCTCGTTTTATAGCCAATCACGAAAGCAGTCTCATTCGACTGCTTTCGGCGAAAAAAACGCAT
>JAADVN010000821.1:0-12920 GCA_023335535.1 Globisporangium spinosum | reverse complement strand
CTCTGCGCAGCCAGCTGCTGGTCCCTCAAAAACATCATCTCTTCGCGCACTGAGCCTGCCTCGTCGCGCCGTCGCTCTTCCTCTTCCTGCTGCTTGAGCCGCGCATTTTCGCGCACCTGCTCGTCCAGAATCCGCTTCCACTCCAGCTGTTGCGCGCGCTCGCGCAGTCGATCGGTCTGGCCCTGCAAGTCCATTATGCGGAAGCGCATGTGACCATTCGCTGTGCTGCCGTCTCTGCCCACACTCGGCGCGCCGCTCGGCTCGCCCGCAGAAGGCGGCAATGGCGATGGTGCAGAGTCGGCTTGTCCATTGTACTGTTGTCCATCACTCGCCGCATCCTCGCGCTGCTGCTGTGGGAACCGGAAGGGCGAGCGGTAGCTGGCAAAGTCCGGATGCTGCACCACCGGCGCCGAGTACCCGCCGTCGATGAGCCACTTGGCGGGCGAGCAGTCGTCCGGCTGGAACTTGCGCTCGAGCTCCTCGAGCTCCAGCTGCTCTTCCCGCTGGCGCGCGCGTCGCAGCTCGATCTGCAACTCCAGCTCCTTGGCGTACTCGAGCTTCTTCTGCAGCTGCCGCGACGAATCGTGCTCTTCGTCGGGCCAAATCATTGCGGGGATGCCGACGCGGAGACCAACGGCGGCGCGGTCTCGTTTGTCTTGCTGCGCTGAAAGTGCTTTCTTTTGTGTGTGTGTGTGGGTGGGTTTGTTTTGCCGCACTGTTGTTGTTGTGTGAGAAAATTCGCACGACTTATTGCGAGGGAAGCTCTGTGATTGGCTGTAAATATAAATAGCGATTGTTGATTGGCTATAATATTTTAAATACAACAACTAGCCAGCATTGGCAAGTTGCATTGTCAAATCAAATTCAAAAAGAAACACACACAAAATGGTGGTGTGTACTCGACCACACCTTGACTGCTACTATGAGCTACAATGATAATGGAGACTCTCTGTGGTGGCGCCTTCCCTACTGGAATGGATTGGGGAATAAATAGCTGTCCGAGTACTCGCGGCGCAGCTCCGCCAGCTGCTTCTCGACGTGCATCTCGTAGACGTTGTTCTTGGACTGCACGAGCTCGAGCCGCAGCGCCAGCTCGCTCTGGTACTGCTGGAGCTGCTGGCACTGCTTCTTCACCTTGCGCTTGTCGCCGCGCGAGTGCGACTGGCTGTCTTTCTTCTTTACTTTGCGCAGTATCCGCTGCACGCGCTTCTGCTCTCGCGCGCGACACTTGTACTCCTTCGCCATGGTCTTCAGCGCCTTGTGCTCTTTCTTGAGCTGCTCGACGTACTCTCTCTCTCTTCGGAACGCCTGCTCCTGGCCGTAGAAATACTGCTTCATGCACTCTGTCTCCGTCACCAACTGGAGCATGGTCTCTTGGATCGTCGCGTCAGTCACATCCGTGAGTTGCAAGTTGCCATTGCTGTTGCTGGCCATGCTGCCGCTGTTATTCATCGCATCAGAGTAGTCACTGGCGGCCC
Source organism: Globisporangium spinosum (assembly GCA_023335535.1). Classification (NCBI taxonomy): domain Eukaryota; phylum Oomycota; class Peronosporomycetes; order Pythiales; family Pythiaceae; genus Globisporangium; species Globisporangium spinosum. The sequence continues at coordinate 11,442 of JAADVN010000821.1, read as the reverse complement.
TGTCACGTGTGCTTTTGTCTTCCTCGTCATCGTCGATCTCTTCCACCGTGATGGTGCGGCTCCCATTGTGGTTGTCGTACTGCCCGTCGTTTCTGTTGGTCCCATTCATGTCTCGCTCGGCACCACCGTCACCATCATCCGAGTCGTCTCCATCGCCATGTCGGTGAGATTTCTGTCGCACCGCCATCTTCACGACGACATGCTTCTCGCTTTGCCGCCCGCGCTGGCTTCGCTCGTGCACGCGCATCTCGCTGATAGTGTGGGTCGTGGTGACGATATCGCCACCGTTCACACTGCTGGTGCTATCGACCAGTGAGCCACCTCCACTGCGACGGTTGCGCAGTCGCATGTCGTCATTCTGCGAGCGGTACGTCGTGAGCTCGTCGCTCATGTTGCTGCTAGCGTCCGCTGCTGCGGCGCCGCCCATCGTCGCTAGAGAACCTTGCTTGACTGTGTGAGTGTGTGAGTGTGTGAAGTCGCACTTTGCGTGCACTGCATCAGTCATAAGGAGTGAGTGACCAGCACTCTGCACAAGCCTCCTGTAATGGATTTCATTTTTACAGAAACAATATGCATGATATAAAGTCAATCAACCAGTATAAACAATATCTCGATGTTTATGAAATACATGTGTTAGAAACAGGTGAATATTTATTACACTTAACGCTGATATATTATACCCTGTCAAATGAAGAGGCTGTTGGCACATGAAAACCTTTCAACATTAATACTGACTGAAGGAAATCTGAGCTCGACTTGCAAGTCGAAGCATGAGCGCTTCATTGACGATGACACCACGCTGCGCTGGAGTATGCTCACTACTGCTTTTATTGTATCTCTTTATGCTTTCTCCTTCTAGTCTAGAGTAACTTTACTTTTCTGTAGTCCTTTGTTTGCAAGTGTGCAGGCTAGAAGGCTCTCTACATCGCTTTCGAAGATCCAAAAGGAGTGGAGCAGGAAGACACCAGCGACCATTTGCCTTCTCAGAGCGAGTGCTGAGGGACCTCGAGAATGCTTGGGAGCGACGTGAGCAGGGGCGAGAGCAGCGCGCGAGACGAGTGCATCAACGCGACCGAGTGCGCACCGCCAGCAGACACTTGGCGCACCAACGGCTCTCCTAGATTGAGCGGCTTTGGGATGATGCTCGTCTTCAGATTCTCATCTCCAAGGCGACCGTGGCTACATAGTTGATATACATAACAGAGAAGATGAGGTTAGTCAGAAAGTGAAAGAAACAAAGTGGGAATGATGCACAATTGACTCACTCTGCTCGCCCGGAGCTGTAGGCGACACCGTCTTTTGTGAGGAAAAGAGTGTGCGAGCCACCACACGCCGCCTGGACCACAATCTTGTCCTTCAACGCTTCCACCTGCCCAGCAAATAGGCAATTTCATGATAAACAGAGGTTGGACTCCAGTTCGAGCTTAAGCGATGGTGACAACAACAAGTAAAGCAAAGCGAGTTGACACGCAGCGAACCTGGTGCGGTCTGTAGCGACTTCTAGTGTCTCCGAGCCCAAGACGTCCATATTCGCCACGTCCGAACGCGTAGCACGCGCCAGACTTGGTCACAACAACCGTGTGCCACCCGCCGCAAGAAACACGCCTATTGACAATCAAAACGCAAACACACATGGCCGTTTGGTTAGTACGCATGTGATCAATAGCAATTCGACATACTAGTATGCAGCATGAATCATATCAGTTAACGTACAGTGCGGGGATCTTGTCGAACAGCTCAATGCGTCTTGGGACCTGCACATCCGAGGTCTGGCCGACGCCGAGCATGCCGTAGTCCTCCTTGCCCCAGATGTACACGCTCCCAGACTCCGTCACAGCCGCCGAGTGGAACGCGCCGCACGCGACTTGGACCACTTTCTCGTCGCCAAACCCTTCGACGCGGTGTGGGCGACTGACTCCGAGCATTCCGTCGTCGTCAGAGTCGCGCAGCCATTCGTGACCGATACCGAGCTGGCCATTATCGCAGCGCCCCCACATGTACACGTGGCCCTTATCGGTCAAAGCAGCAGTGTGCGCGCCGCCTGTCCAAATCGCAACAGATCCACAGGGTGAGAATTACAATGAATCACATGCGCTCATGTGCCAACGCAACTAATTGAATGTTGTAGATCAATACGCACCGCAGCTGATCTTGACGATCTTCTCTTCACTGCCGTCTTGCAAGACGGGGCATTTCGCCGGCAACGACTGGTGCAGATCGCGAAACTCCTTTGGCAAGCCGAGCTGTCCCCAGTGCGCCTCTCCCCACATGTACAGCGTGCCTAATGTGAAAACAACAAAAGGGAGGCATGGGACTCGCTCGTTAGCACCATAGGACTATCAGAGCGTCTGTCAACAAGTCAACAAGACATGCCTGCACTCACCATCTTTGGTCACAGCCGCCGAGTGGCAGCCTCCGCACGAGATGTAGTCGACCACGAGTCCATGCTCCGCGAAGAACTTGATCTTTCTCGGCACGTTCGAGCTCTTCAAGTCGCCATGACCGAGCTGTCCCATCTAAAAGACAGAAAAACAACAACAACAACAAACACATGACGAATGGATACGTGCCAGTAAGCGGGTGCGATGAACGAATGGCAAGTAGCGTAACTCAGCACATATATACAGCAAAACGCACCGATCCCCAGCCCCACGAGTACACCTCGCCCTTGGTGGTGAGCGCCATAGTGTGGCGCGATCCACAGGACACCGCGGCGACGTCCACTCCGAAGAGCTCCTCGATCTGCTCGGGAAAGTGCACAGCGGAGATGTCGTCGATCGGGCCGGTCATGCGGCGCTTCTCGCCGCGGCCCAGCTGCCCGTCGTCGTTGCAGCCAAACGCTATGATCGCGCAGTCGCTGCTCTGGAGTTCGTTCGTCATCTCGGATGTGTTGGTGTCTGTCTGTCTGTCAGCTCGTGGAGTGCTGCTGCTGCTTGCTCGTGCGCAGCAAGTTGATGAATGGGACGGAAAGTGAATGCGCGATGCTATCCCTGCCATGAGATACTCAACCAAAATTCGCATTCAGTCAGCTCAAGAAAAGGGAATTTGACCTAGCGCCAAATTCCACATAATCTACTAAATAAGGCGTTAAAATGTCAAAACAGGTGGCTGTCCTAAAACACGTTTCGAACATCACATACACATACATTCTGTTATGTTCGGCCAAAAAAACGTGTCCAACGACAGCTTCTGTCCTAAACTAACGGCCCACACAAACGGACAAAAAGCCAACTTCAACATCGCTTGTCAATGCGTCGTCACAGCTCGATTGCTCGATTTGTTGCGGCGCGTACACTTTACTGTGTGCCGCCACTCCAGCTTTACGTTACTGCAGCGCTGACCAATTCTCGCCATTATGCAAGGAGGTGCTGTCTTTGCCCTCTCATCAGCCTCACTGCAAGTCTTTCCGCTTCGGTGGACTCGCTGGACTCGTCAGTGCATAGAGCTCCGCCTTAGAATGTGCAATCGAGGGTCTCGCATCCGGCGGCTCTTCTTCACCTCGAGCTTCCGCTTAATTTCCGCAAAGCGTTGGCTGTTTGCGTTGCGGTTTCTCGTGCCTCGGGGCTGCTGCTGCTCGTCTCCACTCTCGTCTGCGTCTTCACCGACAATGGAGAACATTCCATCTGCATCGCTGTCTCTCTGGTTGGGTTTCGTTGATTGTGCACTCAGAGATGTCGTAGCTCCTCCACTCTTGAGTGAGTGGTGAAGATGCGAGTGGGTCTCCGGACCGATCTCATCGCCACCTTCATCAGACAAAGCCTTCGACTTGCCCAGTGCTTTCTTTGCGGTGGAAGCACTGGCCGTCGTGACTTGCAGCGCTATCATGCGCGTCGTCTTGTCTACCTGATACTTGAGGCGGTATTTCCCCAGCAGCTTGGACCGGAACGCCTTCCGCTTATCGTTGCGCTGCTGGTCCAATCGCGGCTATCGGTACGCTTCCATCTGAGACGGGTACTGGGTGGTCACTTTGAGCGCGCGGCATTGCTTGCGACTCGTGTGACCACAGAACGGCGCTGCACTTTGATCGCAGGCGATTGCTGGATGCCGCGCAGCCAGCCTTTCTGCCGTTTGAACTCGCGGAACACCAGGTGGGTCGTGATGCCCCGCCAGCGCCCCTGGATGCGACTCACAAGCGCGTACTCGCGCAAGAGCATCCTTCTCGCTATCTCCACCACATTCGTCTCGACTTTGATGAGCGTCGGCTTCCTACCGGAGCGGCGCACAAACTCTCTGTAGTTCGAGAAGAAAATGTTGCGCTCTGCTGGGTTCTCGTACCAAAACACTGGCGGCTTGTCCGGTCGCGCAGCGAGCGCATACGCGAGCACGCTCGGATGCATGGTCTTGATCAACCGCAGGCACCGCTCGATCACGGTGCGCCGTCGCGCCTGCATGCCGTGCACGCGCGTCTGGATCCTCGCCGCCGAGCGGTTGATCTTGCGCAAGTACCGCAAGCGCAAGATCGAGCGCTTGCGGTACTCGACACGACCGAGAAAGCCGCGCGCGATGCGCCGGGTCAGCGCGGTCGCTGGCACCTGTTTCCGCTCGAACTCCTTGATCGCATTCTTCTCCTCGTCGATCTTCTCCTGGAAGCTCACGACGCCCGCGCGCAGGTGCTTTGTGCTTCCACACCCTGTGCAGATGGGAAGCTGCTCGTACTCGCTCAGGCGCGCTTCATCCTTCTTGTGGTCCCGCGGACGAACGCGGAGCAGGTTGACGAATGTGACGCTGTTGCATCGCGAGCACATGAGGTACGGCGTCGAGGCGCACGGGAGCGCAGTGAGCACTGCCGCCGCTTCGGGGGGAAAGTGGCGCCGGTCCTGATTCATCCACTGGCTGCTGTTGCTGTTGCTGTTGCTGCAGCTGCGCACTCTCAGCATTCCCATGCGGATCTAAAGCAGAAGCAGCAACGCTGTGGGTCTCGTGCTCACAGGAAGGCGATGCGTCGTGCCGCTTGTGCTGCGCTGTCTCCATCTCAAGTGGCGCATGCGTGCTGTGAGAAGTTTTCACTGTTTACAGCGTCATGATCGCGAGCGCAGGAGCAGGAGCGTGAGTTTACGTGTCGTCACGCATACGACACGATGCAATGAACGCTACAAACAGTCATCGTACCTTTCCAGCAGCTTCTTGCGTTACGCTGGGCTGGTGGCGAACACGCAGTGCGTGATGCTTCCTTGGCGAGTGTACGACTTGCTGAGGGACAACTGCGAGCGACTGTCGACTTTCCAGACAGCGCACACGCCATTTTCGCCCGCAGAAACTAGTCGATTCTCCGCCGGCGCCCACTTTAGGAGACCCATGCGACTGGTGTGCGGCGAGTTCACCTCGCGAGCCGAGTTCTCCTTGAAAGTCCATAGCGACACCATACCTGCAAGCACAATGGCAAGCCACGTCGGACGAATGAGCGAGCGTACTACAGTAATTCGCACAGACAAACACATACATACCATCGCTCCAGCCGATCGCAAGCGCGCCTCCACGGGGCTGCCACGCCATCGTCACAATGTCGGCGCCTCGTGCATACGTCTCAGATCCTGGGTCTTTGTCTCCCTGCCAGTTCGCAGTGCAGAATCATATCCATTCATGAGGTCAGCGATGCGACATAGACCTCCATGTCAATTTCCACTTTCAATACAGCTCAGACGTACCTCGTCAGTGAAGAAGTGCACTTCGCGGTTCTCAAGTGCTACTGCTAGGATGAGGTCTGTCTCCCCCCAGGTGGAGCACACATGGCGATGGCTTGAGGGAATCTGGACATTGTAGTTGTAGAACAGCGCACACATGGCGACGACGACGATCTCTCAATAGCGATCTCCTCGTTCTTCTTTGACGCTACGCTGCCACTTCCTAAACTGCTTGGCGAATGGAGAGGCAGGCAATGGAGAAAAGGATCTTGTCTCACTCCACCTCCGATGGGACTCGAAATGACGTGATTCTTCATCAAAACTGGTCGAGTTTGCCTTTGCCGTCACTTCAGAGTAATTGCAATTGGCGACGGCAAGTCCTGACAGATCTTGGCACACGCACCAACAACCCCCTCGCCTTCCATCAGCCAGCTTGGCAATATGCGTAGCATCAAAAGCGCGGTGCAATTTCCAAAGTAAAAATATCCTTGACGTCTGAGTATTGGCGTGCGATATAAACAGCAGCCATAAATGCTTTTCGTGTCCAACATCAGCCAGAGCATGGCGCACTTTTCGATCCGCAATGCACTTCAACGACGACAACTACGCCGCGTATCAGCTCGGTCAGTGCAGCGAAGACCAGCGGAAGTTCAATGACCCGCTCACCATCATCTCGCTCATCGCGTCTGCAATCGTGTTCACGCTCCGAATTCGTCATGTGGAGTACCGCAAGTTTCCCGACAATACCTTCACCGTGACGCTGTACGACAGGAACGCCGTGCGATCGCTGCACCACTTTCGCCAACTCACACTATCTGTGTTTGCCTCCTTTCGATGTAGCGGTACGATGTGCGGACTGCACGGGAGCATGCTCATCAGCGCCGTCACGAAAAGCAAAGTCGTCCTGCTTCGAACGTATCCATGGCCGACGGTCTGCAAAGTACAAGCGGCCTTGATCCACTGGTTCACCTGCACTGCTGTCTGGACAGTCATCTCCGTCAGGGTCACGATCTACTTGGTAAGAATCAACTTGACGCTTAGTTCCGTTGCAGATCACCCCATTCTTGGCAAGAGCTTCGCACGAGCACTGATGTAACTGATGTACCTGATGCCGTTGCACTCGACCAGATCGTCGTGCGACAAGTGCCAGTTCAGCAGCTTACTAAGTACACGGACACGTTTTACGCGAGCCTTCTCCTGATACCATCAGCGGCTGTGGTGGCTTGCTGGAGCTTCGGCGGGTACGGTCCATTCCCAGGTCTGGACAACTGCTGGATCAATCAAGGCATCGACCGCTTTCTGTACTTCCACACGTTCACGATTCTTGGAGTCGTGATCAGTCTCACTCTGGGGCCAATTACTGAATGCTTCCTCTGGCGAGCGTATCGCGGGGTCTTGGACCCCGCCGACCACGCGAGGATCTTTCGAGTCATGCTGATCCGGCAAGTTTTACTGGCGTGCTACAGCTTCCTCATGTCGGTAGCGTTCTTGCTAGGCGCGGCCGCCGCACTTTTTGATTTTGGCATGGCAAGTTGCACCCTTCCATACAGCATAACTACCACTAGAATGATGGTCTTGCTCAAAAGCGATTTATCGTTGTATAGAGGTACATTAAAGTATACGGTGTGGACTACATCACATGCGCGCCGTTTGACTGGTTGAAAAGGTGGTGGTGGTGAGGCAAAAGACGCTTTCGAGGTTGGGCAGAAGCACTCGACGATCGAATTGACCGAAGCCAGACAGGCATCCGCGTCTCTCTCTCTCTCTCTCTTAGCAGCAAGCATGGCCGTCGCCGGAAAAGACGACAAGAAGAGTGGCTACCAGGCCAAGTCCGCTGGCGGCTACCAGGGCAAGTCTACTGGTGGCTACCAAGGCAAGTTTACTGGTGGCAACAAGTTCCCCAACAAGGATGGCGGCTACAACGCGAAGAAGCGCCCTGCGTCCGACGCTGACGCCAAGAAGTCGTTCATGGATCAGAAGGTCGCCAAGAAGCAGCGCAAGATGCAGCGCCCGCACTACGAGATGGTCACGCGCGCCAAGCAGATCTGGAACATCATCCGCGAGCGCGACGTCGAGAAGAGCAAGCGTGAAGCGCTGGTCAAGGAGCTCTTCGGGTTGGTCAAGGGCAAGATCTACGATGTCGCTGCCAAGCACGACGCCTCGCGTGTGATCCAGGCGCTGCTCAAGTACGGCAAGCCAGAACACCGCACACAGACCGTGGCGGAGCTGAAGGAGCACATTATCGACTTGGCGAAGATGCAGTACGGCTGCTTCCTCGTGCAGAAGATGATCAAGTACGGCAGCGTCGCGGACCGCGCCACGATTGTGAAGCAGATTACAGGTCAAGCGGTGCAGATCGGCACGCACAACATTGCTGCGAACGTGTTGGAGTATGCGCAGGAGCACCTGAAGCCGGCGCAGCTCTCTGGCTTGAAGCTCGAGTTCTACGGCAAGGAGTTTGCGTACTTCAAGGCCGAGAACAAGAAGAACCTCGCGGACATCTTGGAAGCGAACCCACAGAAGAAGGACGAGGTGCTTAAGCACTTGGCCACGATCCTGAACCGCATGGTCGACAAGCAGTTGCTGGGTTTGGCCTTCGTACAGACACTGCTCTGGGAGTATCTGTGCCACGCCGAGCACGACGATGTGATGCAGATGGTCGCGAACGTCCGCGACGCGTCGCTGGCGCTGCTGGCGACCCGCAACGGTGCGCGTGTCGTGAACAAGTGCATTTCGCTGGGCTCACCCAAGGACAAGAAGCGCATCATCAAGTGCCTCAAGGACAAGGTGCTCGAAGCGTGCAACCACCCAAGTGGTTACTTGGTGATCATGCGCATCCTCGATGTGGTCGATGATACCGTCTTGGTGCAAAAGTCGATCCTCGCGGAACTGAACGACCACCTGCTCGCGGTTGCGCTGCACCCAACTGGTCGCAAGGTTCTGTTGCAGCTCTTTAGCCCATTGAACAAGAAGTACCTGTCCCCAGACGACATTGAGCTTCTCGCGCCGCCAATGGTGCCATCGCCAGAGGACGCCACGCAGATGGTTGTAAACTACAAGAAGGACCCCGAATCGCGTCGCGAAGAGCTCTTGAAGGGCTTGCTGCCAAAGCTGGAAGAGGTGGTCGCTGCCAACATGAACGAGCTGATTCGATCCAAGGAAGGACGCGACGTGGTCGTGGAAGTGCTCAAGCGCAGCTCCAGCGAAGACATCCAGGCCAGCCTAATCGACGCCGTGTTGGCGGAGCCAGCGGAAGAAGGCCAGGAGCCAATCTTCTCGGACGCTATCGCGCACTTGGCCTTGCGCCGTGTGATCAAGGAGACGGCGTTCTCAATTCCTCTGTTAGATGCCGCGAAGGACAGCGTGTCGACCTGGGTGTTTTCGAACCGCGGCTCGTTCGTTGTGCTCGCGTTCCTCGAGTCCGAGCACGGCGCGAAGGACGCCAAGAAGGTCGTGGCCAAGGCGCTCAAGTCGTCGCTGTCGGGCTTGAAGGCGCTCACGGAGTCGCAGACTGGCACGAAATTGCTTCTCGAAAATCTCTCCAAGTAGAGTGAATGAGTGTAAAACCTTTTTTATAGACATCTAGCTTTCATTTTCTTTTGTTTTTCGTCTGGGTGTTTTTTCTTCTTGATGCCTCAATCTCATATCGCCATGCATTCAATCGTTCTCTGCTTCATCGCCATCGCTATCACTGCTGCTGTCGCTACTGTCGTCGCTTTCGTCTGTATCATCGTCGTCATCGCTAGCACCACTGTTCCTCCCACCGGCCAGTGAGACTGGGTTCCCATTTCGGCAATTCTCGATTAGATCCAGCACCATCGGGTGATTTCGGAGCACAGCGAGTTGCGAGATCGTTTCTCCAAACTGCAGCACAAGATAAGCATAGTGAGCACTCCCAACCAACCAAAACACGCATACCATTCATATTTGAAAGCCGAACCTTGTTGGGCTTCTCGACGAGGTCAGCGTCGCACAGCTGGAGCATGTCGAACAGGATGTTGAGGCTGCCCGTGGAAGTCGCGTAATGCAGAGCTGTCATACCCTGAGCGTCCTGGAGCCGCAGGTTCGCACCAGCGTTTAGAAACACCATGCCGAGCTGAACGAGGTGCTTGCCTACTTCAACGCGCAGCATCAGCGATGTCTGCCCAAACACCTTCTCACAGAGCCCACCATATCACCAGTTTTAGAGTTAGTACCAACATGGGGACCAGTTGTTTTATAATTCGCAACCACGCACGCTCTTACGTTTCGTTAATTCACATCTGCTCCAAGTCCAATAAGCGTCGACGCCGCCACTTTGTTCTCGCCCACGACTGTGAGCATCAATGGCGTTGTCCTCCACCGGTCCTGCACGTTCAGGTCCGCTCCGTACTTTCCTAGCAAGCGCACGATGCCCAAGCTCGCCACTCGACTCGCCCAGTGGAGAGGGGTCCAGCCGTCTCGTTGCAAATGCACACATTAATACAACTGAGGACCAACATCAAGTGCGCATAGATGCAACTACAAGCAGGACAAACTGCAAATAATCGCACGTCCTTCTTGCTCAATAACGCGCCTTTCTTCAGCAGCACGTGGTAGATGCTCGTTCGGTTCAAAGTACACGCCCAGTGGAGCGCGTTGCGTCCATCTGACCCGATCGTGTCGATGTCGATCTTGTTGGCGATGCCCGACAGGATGTCGTCCACATTGTCTATCGAAACAATGAGTGTAAATAACGACGAGGCGGTGCGTAGCAAGAATGAGGTGACTGGGAAGGCCGATACTATTGCAGCAACAGTACCCTTCTTCGCAGCGAGCGTGAAGCCACCAGCGATTCGTCCATTCTTTCTCGCCACCTGTACGTATCCACAATTTGCATGTCCATTCAACATAATCCTTCAAAAGGGCAGTTTTCACACAGAGCATCATCTCTCGCTCGCTCACTCACTCACATAGTACGAGTGCGACAACTGCCAGAGTAAGTATGTCGTGAACGCAAACGGGATATCGGCAATAGCGAGCAAGTGGAAGGAAGTCAATGATACACGCGCAAAGTTGTCGATCTTCATGGGCGCGCGGCACTGCGCGTCGTTCTTCCAGATCATGCGCTGCCAGGAGACCACAGCGGGGATCATGAGAACCACTTGACACAGCGAGCAGACCGCTGAGTTGACGAGCGTGGTCTCTTTGCCCTCGCCATCCCACGTCAGCGTCTTGATGTCCATCACCGCCATGAAACTGAAAATGAAGCTCGTGATCGCCGCCATGAGCGCCAGTATCGTGAGTCCTTTGGTTGCGGTCGCGAGTCCCTGGCACCACGGATCCTGCGCCGCGATCGTCGGGATGGCGCTGACAGACAGTGCACATACGGGAGCAGGAAAAACGGGTGTTTAGATAGCATGGCTACGTAGTGGGTACTTATAGCCCGTATCAGGATTCTACCAGAAGCGGCTGCAGACTGTGAACGCCTGCTGGCTCGTCGAGACCGCGTCGCTCTCTATCGCCAGCCCCGCATTGATCAGCTTGTACTGCACGCCAGTTCCCTGCCAACGTCGCATCAATAATCAAGAGACGATTTCTGTGATAAAAGAAGTAAACAAACACACTCAGCGGTCATACTCCCGACGAATGCGCAAGGAGATTTACGAGTGCAAAACGTACAGCGAGGTACCAGAGCCCAATGTCGACCGAGTTGACGGTGTCGTACGCCCATTTGAGCTCGCTGCACGCCACGAGCAGCAGCAGCACGGACACGGCGCTGAACAGGTTCCCTAATGGTCGCGCACAATGCAATCAGACGATGGCAGGTGGCCTGGCGTGCAAGTGGGGGGGGGGGGGGGGG
>JAADVN010000820.1:0-12925 GCA_023335535.1 Globisporangium spinosum | reverse complement strand
TGCCACCTTCGTAGTTACTGCCCTCCAACCTCTTCAGCTTCTTCTCGAGCGAGACGACTTGTTTGCTTGCTGAGTCTTGCGCCGATCGCGCGTTTTTGGCGGCGGCAGTAGCAGACCGGGACTCATGCTCAAGGCTCTGCAGGTTGTGCTCGTGATCATCACCCGTCGTCAGGTCTTCGTCCGCGCTGCCAACGATGGCTCTCTCGATAAGCGCGTTCATCGCAGTGTGGTACGCTGTCTTAGACGCAGTCGCAGCGGCGATCCGCACTTCCGTTTCTCGCCGCATGCTGTTGAATCGGGCGCGGGCGGACTCCAGTTTCGAGCGCATCGCATGGGTCCTCGTCTGGCTTTTCGGGGCACGGAGTGTCGTCTCTTGCAGTGTCAGGCGACTCGGGCTCGTCGCCTTGTACGCCACGCAGCGCATCCAGGTGTGCGAGCTTGGTCGCAGCCGACTCGGTAGAGCTAGTCGTGGTGTTGTCGGGTTTCTTCAACACCTCCAGTTTGTTCGTCTTCTTGGTCTTCTTCGCCTTGTTTGTCGTGTTCGTCTTGTTCGTCTTTGCCGTGCCCTTCATCGCTGTCTTTGGTGCTCTGTCTTGCCCGTGGTTGTTGTGTTTTGGAGCTGGAGCTGTGGCGTTGCGCTGATGTTCGTCGTGGTGAGTGTCTTTGACGAGCTGCTGGCCTGCATGCTGTTGCATGCTGGTAAATATAGGCCGGTGGTCTGCTCCACGCAGCTAGCTGTTCGGAGGGGTTTGCTTTGCTTTTCTTAGCGTTGCTTCATTTCTTGATTTACCATCAGTAACTTTACCCCCAACCGATCGATAGCTGTAGCTGCTCTGTGTGTGAGGGGTTCCAGGGTCGCGTGAGTCTTCTTCCTTCAGTCTGACGCCTGAGAGGCTGGCTGATCGTGAATATTGCTCACATGACGAGGCCCAAGGCGAGCTGGACTGACGCCAGAGTAAGTGCTGGAGGCATCTACGTCTTCTCTACCGAGCTGTGAGCTGTGCGGTTATCCCGACCCGAGTAGTCCCGATTGCATTCGCACTTTGATCGAGAATGGCGATGAGCGAGCGTGTGGCGGCGTTCCTGTCGCATGCTGGTATTGTCGACGCTCTGAGTGCCGAGGACGACATTGTGGAAGTGCTGAGCGAAGTCGCGTCGCTCTCGGAGCAATACATCTCGGCGCTGACGTTCCTTATGCGTCCAGACAATCGTAAGTACTCCCCTCAGCTTCCATCGTCCAGCTGCCAGGATACTTCTTATCATGTTTTACTGTCTGTGCTCTTCACACTTGGGTAGTCACAGCACTGGTCAAGTGCCTCTTGCATGAACTTGGTTCCACTGAAGGGACTCAACCAACACCTTTAGACTGCGAGCGACACGTGCCTGGGGATGGCGAGTTCCCGTCCTACGGCCAGTACGCGTTCGTATTTAAACCCCACTGGGTGTTCTGCGCCTCGGGCTTCTCGTCCCAACTCATCGCAGCGCTCGTAGGGCTCCAGCCAGAGCCGCGAAGTGCCATCTGCGCTGAGATCATCAGCTGCAACTCGCGCGACACGATGAACCTCGAGGCGCTCGCGCGGTTCCTCAATGTGTTCATGGACCAGCACTCGCCCGAGACACTGCTGAGTTTCTTTGGCAGCGGAGGTGGAGGAGAGGGCGAACAAGAGAACTAAAGAGCACTGCTTGAAACACTTCTGGTGCTGAACTGTTACGAGCCAATCTGCGACGTGCTGCTGCGGATCCTGAACGACCTGCCCGAGACCACGACGTCCCTGAAAGGCGCGACGAACCAGATTCTGTACCAGCTAGCCCCACAACAAACGACGACTGGCTCCGAGTCAACGTTGACGAACAGCTCCATCCAGAGTCGAATAGCGAATGACCTGCCGCACCAGGTGTTCCCACGCATGCTCTTCAGGTGCGACCTGCTCACCGGCCTGATCCACGAGCGGCGCACGGGCAGCATCGGCTTCTTCTACGTGACCGAGATCTCGGCATCTTCCGATTTTGCGTCCCGACTCATCGACGCCGCGCTTTACGACCTGCGAACGCTTCCTACAGCGTTCGCGGACGAGTCATGCACGGTCAAAGCGCTCAACTCGTTGCTACAGCAATCGCAGTGCGGCTGCGTGACGAAAGCCGCGTTTCTGTCAAACATGGTGCCGCCTCCAGAGGTGGAAGAGTTCACACAGAGGAGTCCGCATGACGACCTGCCAGTTGTATGGGAACTGCTCATCGCGCGCCTGCCGGAGTTCCTTGAGATCTTGCAATTCCCTATGCAAAAGCACTTCAAGACGATCCACGTGCAGGTGATTTACCTCATGCTACCGACCCTCAACGTCTCGTGCACGGCCGTCGACTGGCAGCTCATCCAGACCAAGACCATGGAGTACGTGCTCAAGCTCACCGTCCGATTCCCGCAGGCCAACATCCTGCGCTGCGCGATCTCCCGGCTGTATATCGTCGCGCTGGAGGACTCGCCGTTCATGTTTGGCAAGGAACTGCCAGCGTACCGCGCGGCGAACGGTCCACTGTGTCTCCACTTGCTGCTCCAGGGCTGCCTCGACACTGTGCTGAGCGTCTTTGGGTCCGAGGAGAAGCGGCTCAAACCCCCGCCGGCTTTCCTCGACATTGCGATCTCGTTCGACCAGGCGCTCACGACCGCCCAAGCTCACTCTCCGCACCTGTTCAGCAACGAATGCATGACGAGATGGCACGAGTTCCGATCCAAAGTGCTGCTCCCCACGCAGACGCTCTGGGAAGAGCAATATGAGCCCCCTGCAGTAGTGCAGAGTCCAAAGCGGTGCTCGGTCGCAGAGCTCTTCGACCCGGCCTCGACGCTCAGTCTGCCCGTCCAGGCGGTACCAACCGCGGCAGAAGAGGCCGAGCAAATCAGTATGCTCCAGAGAGCGATCGCCGCCGCGACGGGGGGTTCCGATCCTCACGCCAGCGATTTCCGAGTTCTCACTCACAACTGCCACTACCGAAGCAGCAGCAAATAGTTCGCGCTTGGGCACGCTTTTGCCCTCCGCACCCAAGAGCAGGTCTGCGAGGATCATGGGGGACGATGAGGAGGATGACGCTGACGTGCCGACGCCGCTCTCGGTGCTCTACAATGACGAAGATAAGTTTCTGATGCTCAAACTGGCGTCCACGACGCTGGCAGCCTCGTCGGATTGATCTTTTCTGCTTCTTCTTCGTAGTTTGTCCCTCGCGGCTATAATTTAACAATTGATGCCAAAGAACCCAAAGAATTCACACGCACATTGTCGCTGCGAATCGAGTCACGCGACCTACCTCTCGTGCTTGCACTCTAGTTCTTCACCATATTTCCTTCCTCGCACAAACACCAAGCAACCATGCCAATCAAGTCCGGAAGGTGTTCATTTATTCAGAGCAATGCTGATCGTTGAACGAAGAATTACTTGGCATTTTCATGCTCTCAGGTTGTCTTCTTTTACCTCTGCTTCACCCGTGGCTCCCGCTCCGTTCACCTCGCTCTGACTCTGGGAATCTTCTCGAAGCGTGCTCAGCAAGTGCAGCAGCAACTTCTTTTGGGACTGCACTTTCTTCTGCTCTTCGTTATCACCCTTTTCTTGTTTGCCTTCTTCGTCACCTGTAACTTTGTTAGTGCCCAGCATCTCAAGCTGCTCCTTGAGAATCTGCGTGAGCACGTCCATCTCGATGCTGCGCTCGTGGAACTTGACCATCACGTACGCGCGGTTCTTCTTGGAGAACGCGCACAGGTGCACCACGACGTGCGTGATGCGCTGCAGCGTGAACAGACCTGCATCTAACCTTCGCAAGTACCGCTCGTCTTCGTCTTCCTCATTATCTTCGTCCTCATCATCGTCTTCGGCCAAGTCGCTCTGCTCCACGCGGTTCAGGTACTTGACAAACAGGTCAACCACGCGATCCATCTTCTCCATGTCGTTCTCGACAAACTTTGCGTGGAAACGGTCGAGCACGTCGTACTTGGCTTCAGGCGTGAGCAAAGTGCACAGTGACGCCATGATGCTCATGATGTTCTCTTCTTCCTTGGCCTTCTCCGCACCTTTCGCGCGCTTGTTCTTGGCTTTGGCCGATTTCTTCTTGCCCATGAACACGGAAAATAAAACCTTGAGCCCACCAACTTCAACCAGGCGCTCGCAGTTGCGAGCGTTACCCATGATCGTGTGGTCCAAGATGCGCAGCGCGCCGCGAAACACGTACTGAGCGCGGTCTTTCATGCACCGCAGCACCAGCTCAATGCCCTCGAGGCGGCGGAAGTGGTTCTGTGCTGCCGGGAGCAGCAACACCGAGCAGAGCGAGTTCACGAGATTCTCGACAAACTCTTCCTCTTCCTCGCTCCCTGGGTCGCGCTTGCGGTACGGCGCGATCGCCTGTAGCAGGTCGTCCAGCAAGTCCACCTGCACTTTGGTCTTCTTGCCTTTGCTCTCCACCCCCACTGACTCCACTTTGACGAGCTGCTCTTGCGGCTGAGGCCCCGACTGCAGCAGGATCGACAGGATCTCGCTTGCGTAAAGCTTGTTCTGGCTGAACTTGCGCTTCGTACCCACCTGTTTCACCAAGAACTGGAAGATATCGGTCGTCGCGCACACCTGAACGCACGTCTTTGGCTCCAGATCTGCCAGGTTCTCGAGGATCTGAAGCGTGTTGTAGATGCCCGCGGCCTCTTCTTCCTTGTCGTCAATGTTTGGAACGTCCAGTTGCTGCAGGTTCGCCACCAGTAATGCCAACAGCTTGTGTTCCAACAGCGCGTGCACGAGCACCAGGCGCGCGTCCATGGACCCTTCTTCCGCTTCGTCGTCGATGTCCGTGAGGTCCGCCAGCAGCGCGACCACATCCAGTCGGATGTCCAAATTCTCGTGCGCAAAGAGTCCCAGCAGCATCGGTACGGCCTGCAACTCGACCAGCGTCGGGTAGAGCGACGCGGGGGCGGCGGCCACCTGCTTCCACTTGGTCAGCTCGGCGTCGAGCGCGATCTCCGAGTCCATGAACTTCTCCGGTGCGTCCGAATACTTGGATCGCAGCAGCGCATTCTTGCGGATGAGTTTGTCCAGCGCGTTCGCCATCGACTTGAGCGCACGCGCGTCCAGCTGGTCCATCTCCTGCGCGCTGGCGTTCGACACGAGCGCGTCCAGCTCCTGCGTGGAGAGCGACGATGACACGGCGGGTTTCTTGCGGCGCGTCTGCTTCTGGGCGTGGACGTTCGCGTCTTCCTCATGCAGACGCTTGCCGCTGGTGCCGTCGTCCAGCACGCGCGCAAAGTGGTCCTCCATCCTGGTCGTCGTGGTGTCTTGCTTGCTGCTTTTTGCCTCTGTGTGTGTTGCTTTGGCAAATGCGGGCTGGAGGGCGAGGCATGCAAAATGGCGGAGCTCAAAAATGAGTCTTTATATGCTGGCTTATTTTGTTTAGCTATTCAGAAATCCCTTTTTAAGATGACTAGCAAGACTTAAAGGTTTTATATGACCTTTCACAATGAGTTCAAAGCTGGCATTTACCAATTTAATTCATAGATAGAGCTTTCATTCCAGTGACAAATGCTAAAACCTTTGTATTACAGGCACCTTTGCTAAATTGTCCTTCGTTTCGTTTTTGTGCCATTTTAGTGCACTCCAACATGGGGAATTTCGCGAAGTGCTTGGTACAGAACATGCAGCTCGTTGTCAAGACCTGAAAGATTACGAGGCACTGTCGAGGACAAGAGCGCGTTTGACGCCGCCGACGACGCTCGTGAGCCGCTGTTGCTGCTCGCCACAGAGATACAGGACACAGAGAGTCTGCTCTTGGCCTCCGATGGTGATGTCGCCTCTGCGTTGTCGCTCACCTCGTCCCTCAAATTACCACCGCAGTCGCTGTTCTCCTTGTCTTCGCTGTCGCTCTTCATAGCGCTCAACCGGCACTGCAGCAGGAAATTCTCACGCTCGCGATGCCTTGGGTCATCTCGCTCACTGTGGCTCTGAGCGTTCTTGTAATCCGCAAAGCTGGCCGAGCTGTTGCTGCGTTTCGTGTTGTTCCCTTGAAGCGGTTGAGCTGCAGGTGTCGGGACCTGGACGTTCGAGCGCGCCTTGAAGTGCGCGACCTGGGCCTCTAGTCGATCGCAGTGCGCTCTCTCGTCGTGCAGCTGGCTCTTGACGCACTCGAGCTCGGCGCACGCCTGCACGGCGACGATCTTGAACTGCGAGAGCTCGCTGTTGACGAATGCGCGCAGCGTCTCGAGATCTTCGTTGCAGTCGCAGAGCTTGTTACGAAGCCGTGTGCTCTCGGCGCATAGCTGCTCGACCTGGAGATCGAGCTTGAAGAACTCGTGTAGTCGCTTTTCGCTACCAGTGTGGTAAGAAGCACCGGGCCGTGTTCCTGATGCCTGAGCATTCGAAGTGGCTCTCGCATTCTGCCTCTGGATGAGCTCGACCTCTTCCTTCAGACTCCTCGCGAGCGCTCGCAGCGCCACGATCTCTTCTTCCTGGCGCTGGTGGTCTACGAGGGCGCGCAGGAGCTGCTCACGCAGTCGGCTGTTCTCGTTTTCTGGCCCGACCTCTTCTTCAACACGAATGGCTCCGTCGACACCGACGGCGGCTCTCTCAATGCTTACAGCACCAGGCTCAGGTGTACCAGTCACTGGCATTGTCTTCTTGCTCTTCTTCGCGGTTGGTGGTGGAGGTGCTGCTTGAGTTGTCGGCAGTGGACGCGCGCGCGCTCTTCTTGCAATCGCCATCTCGTATCGCCGCTGGTGAGCGAAAAGATTTACCAAACAGTAGTAAGTGAGACCAAGAGCGTGAGTTTATAGGGGTGACTCTTCGATGCCAACGGGCTTCAAACCTCGAGGCTGAGCCTGAAGATATATGCACGGCATTTCAAGCCTTGAGTCGTCTTCTTTGGTCATATGCTGAACAACGCTGCGATTGAAGATGGCAGATGAGCTGCGCTACTTGGACCGCCACGAGAAGAAGAACCTGATGAAAGGCTGGAACACTGGCGTTGCTCAGCAGCAGCAGAGCAAGCAGCAGTCCGAGCTTCACCAACCTGATGACACCTGCGGCAGCTATGGTGAAGGTGACCTCGCCTTGGCAGCAGACCACCCGCTCGAGCTGAACGACCGATTGCTGCAATGGTTTTGACAAGACTCAGAACCGTCTTCTGCGGTCTCCTCTCAATGGCAAGCCCAGTTCAGAGGCTTCAGAGACCACAACCAGCCGAATGACGAAGAAGACTTGGAAGCAGAGGCGATCTCACTGACCTCGGGGCAGGTCAAGCACGCGTACCGGACGCGCGCGCGCAGACAAGAGGCGCAGGGCACCAAGCGAGCGGTCGAGATGGAAGTCAAGAGAGAGGTGTTGCTGGGTTTGCAGCACGACAGAGCACAGGCAATAGCTGTGTCGAGGCTGAAAGTGAGCCAGAAGAAGAATACTCAGGCCGGGTCTCTGGTCGCCAAGTCGACCAGGACAGCTGGGGTTCCACCACCGCCACCACCACAAGTCAAGGCACATACGAACCACTTGCTAATAGCGCTGAGCAAGAGTAGACGCAAGATCCCGAGTACTGAAATTGAGGGACCTCTCAGCGAGTCGCATGTGCATGGACTCGGAGTACCACAACGAGACCCTCGCACGGATCCGCAAGCAGCTCATCTCGGATCGCGACGTGCTCTTGGTCAGCGACTGCGCAGCGACAGAAGGGTCAGCTTTGAGCGACACGAAGCTCATGATGCAGCAGCTCTGCGCGCAGAGCCTGATGTACTGCGTGTGCGAGCAGGAGGTCGTTCCGCGAGTCGATCTCTCCCCGCAGCGAGTGGAACTCCTGCTTCACACGCGGATTCCTCCGAGTTAGTGCAGTGGTATTTCAAACAGAGAATCCAAGCCAAGTAACTGCTTTTTGAGTGATGCTGGTGGCTCTATCTTGACCCTATATTACTATTTTAAAGAGCGCGAAAGTATTTTAACCAAACCTTCAATTTCTTATATTAATATTAAACTTTTATAAATATTTTGAAATAACAAAATTTATATTCATTTTTACTGTTTTCATTCTTATTCTTTGGAAATTAATATGCTTAGCTCCGCATTTGTATTGACTCGCTGCTGTTGTCAGTTTGGACATTAATAAGTTTGTGAGTGACAAAATTGCGCTTATAGGAATAGGAAAGCATACAAAACTCCATACTATTCACTTTCGTCACTATGGACGGCATTTTGGCACAGATTCGTGAAAACCGCGCTTTGCGACAAAATCCATTCCGATAGTGAAGAAAGTGAACTATACTTTGCTGACAAAACGCATTTTGGCACAGATTTAAACAGAGCGCCTCGGTAGTGATTCTATCGAGGTCAGTCCGCCAAACTCAAAGGTGAATGAACCTTTTTGGCACTCGTGAGAGGCCCTACACAAAGACTCAGCAACGAGACATACACACAAGAAAGCAAAGCAGCAAAGCAGCATGAGCAGCCTGCTGGGCATCGCGCTGGTCGTGGACGACATCAACAAGGGCTGCAACCTGGCGTTCCGGTACCCGGCGCCGCCGTCGGGCATGGATCACGTGTCGTCCTTCCACAAGCTCAGCCCCGCGCTCTTCGCCAAGCTCTTCCGCCCCAAGAACGCGCTCTGCAACCAGAGCTTCGAGCTCGTGATCGACGACCTGCGCTTCGTGAGCCACCCGGTACTCGTCACGCTGCGCGCGCAGGTGCCGGCAGCCGCCGCCGCCCACGGCATCGCTGTTACCAATGCTGGCGTCGCCGGAAGTAGTAGCAGTAGTAGTAGTGGTGCTACGACGAGCGTCACTGGTGCTGCGACTGGAGCCACTGTCCCCAACGGCGGTAGCGTTACTGCATCAAACGCTTCCGCAACGGGCGGGTCGATCGCGACGATCAACGGCGGCACGGCGTCTGGCAACCGGAACGAGACGACGATGTTCAACATCATCTTCGCGCTCGAAGAGGACCTCTCGCAGCTGGACGAAGAGGATGAGGAGGTCGTGCTGCGGCGCCGCAGGAGCATCACGGCGTTCCGCACGGTCGCGGCGCAGCTCGCAAACGGCCTGTTGCACGAAGAGCTACGCTCGGGGTTCGTCTCCAAGGAGGTGCGCGAGTTGCTGTACATGCGTGACGAGCTGGTGCAGAACGAGCGGCTGGTGAACGCGTCGAACGGTGGCGGTGGTGGTGGCATCACGGGAGGAGGAGGTGGAGGCGGTGGCGCTGGCGGCGGCGGGGTGGGCAACAGCAGCGGCACAGTGGGTAACCACCACCATCTCCACCGCAAGGATGGTGGCGGCAACAACCCGGACAACGCGAATGGAGGCGGAGTCGACGTCGACCCGCAGACGTTCATTGACGTGGCGCTCGGCAAGAGCGTGCTCGCGAACGACCTCAAGAGCGTGTTCCACGGACTGGACGAGTCCGGCACGGCGCATGTCGTGATCAACCGTTGGGTCAAGCTCTCGCTCACGCTCACTGACTCGGTCGCGGTCAAGATGCAGAACCTGCGGCCGTACCACACGCTGCTGCTACTCGCGGACGAGGACAAGATCCTGGACTCGTTGCCGGCGGACCACTCGCAGCAACTACGACTGCTCATCGAGGTCGCGAACCCGCTCAAGAGCTTCCAGGAGCTGGCGCTCAAGACGTCGATTCCGATCCACCAGCTCTTCCGGCTCTCGGCGCACCTAGTCTACTGGGGCTTCGGCAAAGTGATCGACACGATCACGCTGCGCAACATCTACCAGGTGAATCCGCAGGCCAAGCTGCGCGCGCAGTCGGCACTGGCACTCGAGTTCCGCCGCAAATTTGCGCCGCACGAGCTCAGCGAAGTGCTCTCGAGCTTCTCTGGCTCGCGCTCGATCAGCGAGTACATGAAGAACCTGTCAAATGCCAAGAAGACCGAGTACATCCACATGCTGGTAGGTTTACATAGTGCGAGGCTTGTTTGGCTCTATATTGATGCTCATCGAGTCTAACTCTTGTGTGTTGCTATGCTTTATAGATTTGGCTGCTGCAACAGAATTTCATCGTCCAGTTACATCGCTACGTGTACTTCATGATCCCAACCGAGGGCGATCACGCGCCGTCCGAGTACGCGCACCAGGACAGCAATGGGTCGTTCGAGAACAACTCGTACGGCTCGAACCAGTTGTCGCATCACCACAGCCAGATGAGTCACCACAGCCACAGCCGCAATCACAGTCGCAACAACAGCTTTCTAGGGATCCATCCGCAGACGCCGCCGCTTGGCCTCTTGAGCGACCAGCACCTCCAGTCGGAGAGCAACTTCTCGCTCCAGTCGTTCATGACCTCAAAGGCATCATCTATAGTAACAGCAGCAGCAAAGCCCCAGACCCAATTGCAGCAACTGAAGCCACGGCTGCTGCAGGATGCGCCTGCTGCTGTGAACAGCAACCCGTTCGCGCTCTCGGCGAAGGAGCGCGAGTACCTGGACCGCATCGCAACGACGAACCCGGTCTACACGCTCTTCAAGCGGCTCTGCGTCTACTTCCACGGCCAGTACCACTTGGAGGAGATCATGTGGCGCGAGAACGTCTCGCGCAGCGAGCTGCGCACCGTACTCAGCACCTACCAGGACATCATCGTCTGTTGTCTGCACGAGTGAGTTGAGTGAGTGAGGAATCCATTGTTGAAGTAAGTATGAGGTGAAGAAAAGGTTTGGCCCCAGGGTACTTGGTTTGTATTAAAAATTGATTGGGAGGAAATAATGATTGGTGGTGGTGGTGGGGGTCGGCTGTCGTGCTTCCTACTCGACAGCTACTGCTTTCTTTGCTCTGAGCGTGTCGATCACCTCGAGGATCGTCTTGCGGAAGCCCTCCTGTTCCAGCAGAATGCCCGTCACGTGGCCGGTCTTCAAGTACCGGAATTGCGCAGGCTTCCACTTGGCACGCATGCGCTAGATATTAATACGAACAGACAGACACACAATCGGCGTTAGTCCCAACGCTCCACGCACATTGTGACAGCACTAATGCCTTCAAGTCATTCACTACCTGCCACTGCGCCTCGGTGACGCCAATGTACTCGTCCTCCGTGCCGACGACAAACACGACGGCGTCGGCGCGTTTTGGCGGGTGGAAGTTGTCGATGTCCGTGATTGAGAGGAACATGCGCATGCGCTTCTTGGCCTGCTGCACGGGGTCTTCGTCCACAAAGTGGCTCTCCTGCTCGGCTTCGGACGACGCCGCGACGCCGTGGCCCATGAGCATCTTGTCGAGCATCTGTAGCTCATGCTGCTTGTAAAGCGAGTTCCAGTTGCAGGACGCCGAGAGCAGGCCGTCGGCGAACACAGGCACCGCAGACGGTGGTGCAAGCCATGCGGTCGCACCAATCTCTCCGGGGAAAACCGAGGCAACCATTGCTGCATGCAGCCCGCCCATGCTGCTCCCGGCGATCACGATGTGCGAGTACCCGTGGTGCTTCTGGAAGTACGCCAGTAGCGACTTGGCTTCTTCGATCGTGGCCTGACCGAGCACGGGCAGGTCGCTCACGCGTCTCAGCTTGGATCCTTTCTGGTCGCTGGGCTTGCGGCGACCGTAGAATGGACCTTCCAAGATCTACAGGGTGCATCCAACACGGCTATCAGATACTCCTGTCCTAGCATATAGATACGCAAACCATAGAATTATAGAGCTGTCAGTGTATAGACCACGCACCAGTGTGGCGACACCCTTGCGCGCCAGTGGGATGCCGATGGACGTCCGTCGATGAACAAATCCGTGCTCACCCGTTCCGGGCAGTAGCACTACACAGGCGCGCATATAACAGCAACAGTACACCGATCAGTATGAGTCTACTTCCACCAGTACGCTCGCTCTCAATATAACCCGTTTGAAGCACAGCATCAATCGCTCAAACTTACCAACTAGAGGGCGGTTGGGTGAGCCGTGCACGGGCGTCGCGCGCGACTGCGGTGGGGCCGTTGTCTCCCACTCGAGCGGCGTCACGAGCTCGCAGTACGCATCGAGACTCGCGCTCGGTAGGAACGCCTTGGCGTTCGGCAGCGTGCTCTTGAACGTCCCCTCTTGGATGCACGCGCGCGCGCCACGCAGCAGCTGTTTGTTGCTCCAGCTCAGATCCTGCGGCGCGAGCTCGTTTACCTCGCTCATGCGCTTGCTCTGCAGCAGCTCGCGCACGCGCTGGGGCGTGTTGATGTCGCCCCAGCCGTCGCAAAAGAAGCCATTCGGAAACAGCACGGGGTTCTGTGTCACCGTGGCGGTCACACGGTCCACGTAGCGGTGGTGCGCGCTCGTGAGCCCGTCGAGCAGCTTACTGGGCGAGCGCAGCAGTAGCGCCAGCACGCCCCACGGGTGTGGCACCACACCCGAGAGCTCCAGCGGAAGCATGCCCAGCTGCTGCTGCAGACGGAGCGCCATGGCGGGCAGCACGTGCGTGCGCCAGTAGCTGTTTAGGCGCGAGGGTGTCAAGACAGAGGAGGAGGCGGACGTGGAGCTCTTGCGCAGCATAACAAGCGGACGAGTGGCTGACTGGTCGAGTGCGCGGATGCGGATCGGGGGCGTGTGCTCTTGGCTGAGTTCGTGGCTTCTCGCTGCTTCTTCTTGCTTGCTCTTCTTCTGGTCGTCAGTGGATTTGCTGTTGTGTTTGCTGTTGTTGGGGTCGGGGCCGACCCGACGTTGGACGTTGGCAAAAACTGAAAAGCGCGTGTCGCTGCGTGATTGGAATTATTTGCTATAAAAAACAAATAATTTTCTAATACCTACGATATTTTGTATTATGTTTCCACAAGAACAACGGAATGGGCGAAATGTTACAGAAACATGCGTATTTACTTTACCGTATTGCTCTTGTCAAAGGCGTCCACGTGTCATAGGCGGCATCCTTTAATCGGAGCACTACCAACACACGCGACCGACCTCGACTCGAACTCTATAGTATACGGACTAGAATTAATGAAATATCCGTGGACATTT
>JAADVN010000819.1:0-12934 GCA_023335535.1 Globisporangium spinosum | reverse complement strand
CAAGGCCAAGAAGGTTTGGTCAACAGACAGCTCCACGTCGACCTCAAGCGGTAGTGATGACATCGACAGCAAGCGATTTGGTAACTACACGGGGTCACTAGCTTTGGTGGAGCTCGAAAGAGACCCGCTACGCGGCTGCCTCCCAAGCACTCTCCTTGACATCCCACCGGCATCCTTATCCAGCGAAGTGGTGGGCGAGTTCGCGTTGGGGTACTGGGATCCATTTCTCCTCAAGGCGGA
The DNA here is from genome assembly GCA_023335535.1 of Globisporangium spinosum. Lineage (NCBI taxonomy): Eukaryota > Oomycota > Peronosporomycetes > Pythiales > Pythiaceae > Globisporangium > Globisporangium spinosum. Next base: position 12,694 of record JAADVN010000819.1, on the reverse strand, counting down.
CGCATTCCGCCAATACTCCGGAGCACTGCAACCTCTCAGCGTCTGCGAGGTGGTAACCGAGCCCAGCGTATCCACTGTAGCAGGAGCTACGTTCGGCAATGATACTGTGTGCTTTCAAACTCGTGAGTCACCGCCGCTGATGAGTAGTGCCCAGCCGTTTACGATGGACATCGCCATGTTCAAAGGAAGATTGGTTGGGCTCGCAACCGGGAGCCACCAGAGCCGCGACGGCAAGTTTACCCAAGCGGCCGTCAGCGTTGCGTCTGAGCCGCATCGCCAGTTCCTCTCGCAGATCCCGCATATCAAGTGGGATCGCGAAACCCAACTTGCTCCCGATTGGTCTGCGTTTCAAGTCATCCCAGTCCAGTTTTACCAAGACAGAGGAGGTCAAGTTGACTGCAGTGGCGTACCGATTGCCCCAACGTCCATGCTGACGACAGCGCCGTGTTGCGTGCGTTCAAGACCACGAGTGTCATCTACAAGGGCGTGAGATCGTCGGTTAAGTCGACTCGCTATCATCCAGATTTCGACCTGAGCAGCACACGCAACGCCGCTGAGGTTGACGTCGCGCTCCTTGAGATCTCTTCGGAAGTCGCGGCATCCATTGGGCTAAACACTGAGAACCGGAAGCTGGTTGGCACAGAACTTATTCGAATAAAGTTCCCAACTATGCCGATTATCGAATGGGTCAAGACTCGAGACCAAGCAATGTAACGATGGTGCGGGACCGGTTTCGCTCTCCAGCCCAGTGGCTTGCGCTGGAATCGCAAGTGGCTTTTCCAATGGACTCAATGAAGGAAAACTCGAGGCTCCAGAGGATACGGTCGGGATGTTCTCTATCGAGAGTGAAACGTCAGAGGGCACGATACCACCGTTAGCGTCAGCGAACCCAAAGAGCTTGCGCTTGCCCTCAGCAGCTGCACTCTTCACAAACTCGTACAGTACAACGATGCTGATTGGATTCCAAGTTCGCGGCTCAAATCGCTACATCGGGATTCTATATATTCCGGACTGTGCACCACACTCCTGCAAGCGTGAAAAGTATCGTGTTGGGTATTGATGCTGAGGAAGAGGTTGGGGGCAGCACACCACCTGCCGAAAGGGAATGATGGTGTTGTCGACGGTGAATGAGAATACTATTCGAGTGTATTAATGCTAGCTTTTAATAATAAATACTACAGCAAAAGGAGCAGCTTTATTTTTCAAACGATTATGATACACAGGTCGTAATCAAGATTCACTAAGAAATAGAGGTATTCATTTACGGAGGGTCTAGCAATTATTTTTGTGCATGTTTACGATTTTTGGAATCAAGAGCGATGTTCAAGGTCAAGAGTGAATGATATGCCTCTCGCGGACTCACTTTTGGGTTTTGTTCATGTCCGTTTTTCGCTGTTTGTATCTGAAAACCGAATTCGGTTATCCTTTTTCAACGAACTCTTGATGTTGTCCGGTTTTCAGATACAAACATCGAAAACCGGACACCTTAGAAGAATGACATTCTTTGACAAATCTCATCACTTTTCCTCTATTTACGAACCTACCCCTTTACAAGGGAAAAGGAGCCAAATTGGGTTTGGGGTCAGCTTTCACTTCTTGTACGGGGTTCAGCGGTGAGAAAAGGAAGAGTCTATATAAGAAATATCTCCCATACAAGACACAGTGCATTTGGAAAAAGAAGGCGTCCAAAAATTATCCCCTTATTCTTGAAAGCCCATTCATCCCAACTGAAATAGCGAAGAGCGTTCATGCCGGAGAAAAGGGAAGGGATCATGCATCAACTACGCATACTCAGCTATCGCGAGTGTTGTCACGCTAGCTATCTTTCCACTTTGTTCCTTCCTTACCAAGGCACGATCTTGCCCTCGTAGTTGTAGAACTTGCCCTTCGATGCTCATTTTTGAGTTTACAATACACCGTGTCGCAATCAGAATCACTCCTTCTTCGATTAGTCATGTTCTTGTTAGGATTCCACCCCAGGAAGACACAGAGAGAGCCCTTCGTTGATCTGTCAGTCACCTGTATCCTTCGTTGCTGCTCGCTGCTCTCAAACTCTGGGCATCGTATACACGATCCCCATTCTCAAAAGCTACCCTTGTAACCCAAGTCCAGTCTCCATGTCCAAGAAGATCATCCTCGTCACTGGCAGTAACGCTGGCCTCGGCTTCGAATGCTGCTTCCAACTCGCCAAGGGGCCAAAGACCCACGTGATTCTTGCCGGTCGCAGCGAGCAGCGCGTGGGTGAGGCGGTCACGAAGATCAAGTCTGCGGTTTCTCCTTCAAGCATCGTGGAAGCCGGCATCGTCGACCTCGCAAGTCTCGCGTCTGTGCGTGATTTCACGAAGAACCTCAGCGACCGCAGGCTACCGATCTTCTCGATCGTCTACAACGCTGGCGTGCAAGTCTCGAAGAAGGAGCTCACGGTCGACGGCTTTGAAACAACCTTCGGTGTCAACCATCTGGGCCGCTTCGTGCTCGCAGAACTCCTTCGCAAACAGACCAAGCGTATCGTGATGCTCATGCCGTACATCTACGACCCTGGTGAGAAGAGCGACGTGCCTGTACCGAACGCGACCAACTTGGACCAACTTGCTCGCGGATACGACACGTTCGACCCCATGGAGGCGTACTCGACCAGCAAGCTGCTCAACCTAGTGTTCGTCAAGGAGTTTGCGCGTCGCTACCTGGACCGACCCAGGACCTTTGCGTACTCACCGGGCTTTACTCCTAAAACGAGCCTCTTCCGAGAACAGCACTAGCTCGCCTGGGTAATCCAGAAGCCGATGTACAAGTTCTTCACCTGGCTCGGTGGCGGGCGTATCATCACGCCAGAGTACTCTGGTGACTACATGGCGAAGCTCGCAGCAGAGGAGCCACTGACTCCGGACTACGCGACCGGTGCTTACATCCGCGTCGACGAGCCCTAGGAAGTCAACGCTCAAGCCACGGACCGAAATCTCGAGAAGGAGCTCTCGGAGAAGTCGGAGGTCTGGGTTGGCTTGAAGTGAGCGATACAAGATCCGGTTAGTAGCAGTCGCTCCCAGCGATAGCAACAGCTGTGCATCAATAGTTCGTGAATTTCAGCATGGACACGAAGCGTCTCGCTTTTTAGTTCCTTTCCTTTTTCGTTGTTGACCTCCACCAAAGCGTGTCGAGTACTCTTGCCAATCCAGTTCACTTCGTGATAGCGCTTGTTCGCACTAGCTCCACCGTCGTACCAAGTGGCAGGCACCGGAGGTTATGACTGACGCTTGTTCTTGGGATGTGGGTAGGATGTGCTCCATAAAAGCATGGGCAAGAACAAAACTTCGATTCAGACACCGACCGCCATTTGGCTTCGAGGCGATCGAGAAAGGCGATTTGTCTATTTGCGACGCCGCTAACCACATAATTCATCTAGTACTCCAGCAGGTGCAACCAATTCTTCGGCCAATAGTTCTCCGACATCCTGGCAATCTTGACGATTCCAACTAGCTTGTGATCGCACCAAACGAAGATTCGTCTCCTAGTCAGGAGGACGCTCTGATCGACTTCTTCTTCGGTTCGATCCACCACCACCGACTACTCGCGCGTCAAACTTCTACAAGAGAACGCAGTTCTCACAAACTACAACTCCAAACCGCTATGCCAACGAAAAACTCGCGTTGGTGCTGATGCAATGGGCTTTTGGCACAAGAGTCCTTTGTGGCCAGGGCCGTCCAGACGAACAGAAAAGGTGGCCGTGATCGCGAATCTCGTAGTGCCAAAGATTGGATCGAGGCTGTTGGGCGAAGAACATCGAATGCCCTGATGGTGAAGACACTGGTAACGACGGCCTCGAGGTTGGGGATGACGATCGACCACCGAATGCCTTATGTGGGCAACTTGTTCTTACTGCTAGCGCCAATGGCGACCGTGGGGAGCCGTCATCGTTGAGAGACTGTAGTACAGAGGGTGGATATGGCGGATCAGATCGGGCATTCACACACCAGCTCCATCTCGATGCTGTACACATCCGAAGCGCTGCACTCACGTTTGCGTAGTCGCGACCTACTTTGCTTAAGTGAGCCAAGGCAAGACCCGCCAGCTTTGTGCAACTATAAGGCTATTGCGTTGTGGCCATGCAGAGACGGCGTATGAGTGTACGATATGTTATATCTCATGAAGGCACAGGAGCGATTTGCAGCGCTTGATGGGCAAGACTCTTTGCCCAAAGGCTTTGACGAGGATACCTCCTGCAAGGTAAACGAATTGATGCCCACTGTATGACGTGACGAACCACGCGCAATTTCAGCCAATCACCTCACATATCCTATCGAAATGCATATTCTTGCTCTCAAACAGCATGAATCAAGCAAACACTCATCCAAAATTAAAGAGTGGCTCATCTTCACTGTTAATTACCATCGAACATTTCATCGAATCTTGCTTTTTCTAGATAAACTATATTTTTATCAAGAACCTTATCTCATACATTCCAGTACCTACTTTATCAACTCGTAAAATACATGTTATATAACTCTTGATGCCAATCATTCATGTAATTTTCTATGAAGCCCTTGAAGACGAGTGAGAAATGAGAACCAGCATATTAGAGATTAGCGAGCATGCCTGCTGCCCAGTTGGGAATTTGCCCTCAGACGCGCTCGCATCCACTGCTCTCCGCAGCTCTCAATTGACGATGGCGCCGACGCCCACGAGCGCGCGCAAGCAACAGCACGTAGCGCTCAAGGCCCACGCCTCGGCACCTTCTCCTTCTTCTTCCTCCTCTGAGATCTACGGCACGTTCCATGGCGACAGCGACAGCCTCCTCCTACCGCAGCGCGTGGCATCCAAGCGCGACGGCGGGCTCCGCGCGCACGCGACGACGCTGCGCACGGTCGCGGTCGTGGGCTTTTTGCTCTTCGCGATGAGCTACGTGCTCACGGCGCAGGACCCAGTCACGCGTCCGCCGCGCGCTGCCGATGCGATTGTGAGCAACAATGCGGTCAACCCAGTGACGAGCGAGGTGCTTGATGTCGATGACGCGGTAGTAGAGCTCAGCAGCTCGACGCTGGGCGTCACGACGTCCACGGAGCGCAAGTTCCTCAACGGCGTCGACACCCTGCGCATCCGTCAGTACCTACACGAGTACGCGAGCGTGCCGCACCCGGCTGGTAGCATGCAGGACTACGAGACCGCGGTGTACACGGCTAAGCAATTCGAGGCGTTCGGCATAAACGCGACAGTCAAGGAATACTACACGCTGCTGTCGCTTCCGGTGCGTCGCCACTTGGAGATTGTGTCTCCACCGACCGCGGCGCGCGAGTTGAACCTGACCGAGGCCTCGGTCAAGGGCGATGCGTGCACCACGCGCGAGGACGCCCTGCCACCGTTCCTGGCGTACGCGGCGTCGGGCAACGTCACGGCCTCCGTGGTGTACTGCAACTTTGGTACTCCAGCGGACTTCCAGTGGCTCGTGGACCAGAACGTGACGCTCAAGGGCAAGATCGCGCTCGTGCGCTACGGCGGCAACTTCCGCGGTTTGAAGGTGATGGTCGCCGAGCAGCACGGCATGGCCGGCGTGCTCATCTACTCGGACCCGCACGAGGACGGCTTCACCCAGGGCGAGACCTACCCGACGGGTCCATGGCGACCGGAGGGTTCGTTCCAGCGCGGATCGATCCAATACAACTCAATCGCTGGCGGCGACCCGCTCACCCCGGGCTTTCCGTCGAACCTCGGCGCGCCGTACCTCGACTACGAGACCGCCAAGACGATCCCGCACATCCCTGCGCTGCCGTTGTCCTACGGGCAGGCGAACTACATCCTCACGTCGCTCGGCGGCAAGAAGGCGCCGGAGACCTGGCAGGGGGCGCTCACGTACACGGACGGGTACCGCGTTGGTGACGACGAAGCCACGGTGCTCAAGTTTGAGCTTGAGATGGACAACAAAATCGGCCCAATCTGGGACGTCATCGGCACGATCGACGGCGCTGTTGAGCCGGACCAGCACGTGCTCATCGGTAACCACCGCGACGCCTGGGTCTGCGGTGCTGTCGACCCATCGTCTGGCTCGGCCGTGCTGCTGGAGCTCGCGCGAAACCTGGGTGAGTTGCTCAAGACCGGCTGGAAGCCTCGCCGAAAACTGATCCTGGCGTCCTGGGACGGCGAAGAGTACGGTCTGCTCGGAAGTACCGAGTGGGCGGAGGACCACGCGGAGAACCTCAAGAAGCACGCGGTTGCGTACATCAACGTGGACAACGTCGTCGGCCCGTACGTGACGGCGAGCGGCACGCCGTCGATCGCCGGTTTCCTCATGGACACTGCGAAGGCCGTGCCGGCGAACAAGTACTTTCCAAACGAGACCGAAACGACTCTCTACGAGCAGTGGGTGAACCAGACCAAGCTGCGCCGCTCGCCGCACGGAGGCATTGAGGACGGCACGCTCGGCCCTGAGCACATGATCGGCTTCATGGGCTCCGGCACGGACTTCACGGCGTTCTACCAGCACTTGGGCATCATTTCCGCAAACCTGGGGTACGTTATCGGCACGGGCATGTACGGCGTCTACCACTCGACCATGGACAGCCTGCACTACATGGAGACCGTGGGCGACCCGGAGTACAAGACCCACGAGACCATGGTCAAGTGGTGGGGCTTGCTCGCTCTGCGTCTCGCGGACAACGAGATCGTGCCATTCGACTTCTCCACCTACGGGCTCGTGATGGACGAAGACCTCACGGGCTTCGAGAAGCAGGTCGAGGCGGCCGGCGGCGATGATGTGGACTTCACCAAGCTCCGTGACGCGATCAAGGAGTTCAGCGCGAACGCCGAGCTCTTCCAGGCGCGCATCCACGACTTTGTGGAGACCTCGAAGACGAGCCAGGATGACGAAGCCACGAACGCGAAGCGTCGCAAGTGGAACTCCAGGCTCGTGAGCTTGGAGCGATACCTGCTCTCGGGTGACGGCCTGCCGCACCGCCCGTGGTTCAAGCACGTGATCTTTGGCCCAGGTTTCTACGAGGGCTACGCCGGCACAGCGTTCCCAGGTATCTCGGACAGCATCGTATTTGGCGACAATGCGACTGCGATCCAGGCCCACGTGGACGTCGTCGCGGCCGTTGTGGCCAAGGCTGCGGGTTTCCTGGTGGCGGCGTAAGGTCATCAATCTATCGCGAATGTCAGTATGAAGAACGTAAAACATCAAAGCGCTCTCTCCACCCAGGGCTTGAGAAAAGATACGTTCACATCCAATTTTGAGATCAAAAAATATTTCCATTCGTCCAGCATGTTGGTGCTTCCCAATCCATTGAAATTGGTTTTCGAAGTAGCTCACGTCAAGGCTCATGCAGATCTTCCTCAGCTTTTGCGACCGTGATGCGTAATTGACTTTGACAACCATGATGGGTTCAAAATGAGCGAGCGAGCATTGATGTGTGTTTGCCAGCTGTTGCACTGGTTTCCACCAATCAGAAGGCTTGCAATCTCTTTCGCGCTCTTTATGCGGTTTTGATTGGTAGAAAAATGGGACCAATGATCTGTCAAACGAATCAGATCAACTGGTCAGCCGTAAATTACCTACTAGAATGAGAATTTAAAAAAGAGCCCCTGCTTGTGACTTCAATTCATACAAAGTATGTGGAGAGCAGAGCAGTGGTGTGAAGTGCGCAGCGAGTGGTTGCGTTGCGCATTTCAGGCGCGAACATGGCTCTCTACATGCTGCAGTCTGTATTCTGATCTTTTTCACTCGATTGTGCGCAAATCCGCCAAACGCCCTCACGTGTAGAGCATGCTTCTATCTGGAAGGCGACAAACTCGAGTCTACTGATTTAGGATATCTTTTGGTAATTTATCCGGCCGTTTCACCGTAACTTACCATGCCCACCAAACAAAAGTGCGTGGCTCACACAACACTCATCCAGCTGCGCATTCGTAATCCAGAGCTCTTGACGCACTCATCGGCAGCTCAGCTGAGAATTCATCCACTGCTGCCTGCCAGGCTGCCTGCTAGCATCATCCCAAGCACTTCGCAACTGGAGCCCAAGTCCCCATCCACCTCCGAAGGACCCGTTCTCTCGATTCCCATGGCGCCGTTCGTGCCGCAGAAGAAGACCAAGGGCCCTGTGCTCACGGCCGCCGCCGACGACATCTACGGCACGTTCGACGGTCGCGTCAATGTCCAGCAGCAAGTGCACCAAAACAAGACCAAGGGCCGCGTGTTCCGCGCCGCTGGGCTCGCCGGCGTGCTGCTGCTCGCTGCCGGCTACGTGTACGGCCGCGTGTCTCCTCTCAGCGCTCTCCACGGTGTCGCGACCGAGGACGTCGTGGACGACAACGTAATCATCTCGCGGTCCCAAATCAGCCTTGACGGCGTGCTGAGTGACGTTGAGAGCAACTTCGTCAACGGAATCAACAAGACCAAGCTTCGCGAACACCTGCACTACTACGCGAGCGCGCCGCACAGCGCCGGCACGGAGCGCGACTACCAAACTGCGGTGTACACGGCCGAGCAATTCGCGTCCTACGGCATCAACGCGAGCTTGAAGACGTACTACACGCTGCTCTCCAAGCCCGTGCACCGCCGCTTGGCGATCCTGTTGCCCAAGTCGCACGCACGCGAGATCGATCTCTCGGAAGCCGCGGTCAAGGGCGACGCGTGCACGTCGAACAAAGAGGCGCTGCCGCCGTTCCTGGCGTACGCGGCGACGGGCAACGTCACAGCCTCGGTCGTGTACGCGAACTTTGGTCGTCAGGAGGATTTCCAGGCGCTCGTGGACCAGAACGTGACGCTCAAGGGCAAGATCGCGCTCGTGCGCTACGGTGGCAACTTCCGCGGTTTGAAGGTGATGGCGGGTGAACAGCACGGTGTCGCCGGCGTGCTCATCTACTCGGATCCGTCTGACGACGGATTCGTGCAGGGAGCGACGTACCCAAAGGGTCCGTGGCGTCCAGAGGACTCATTCCAGCGCGGCTCGTTGCAGTACTTGTCGATCGCCGGCGGGGACCCGCTCACCCCGGGTTTCCCGTCGAACCTCGGTGCGCCGTACCTCAAGTACGAAGAAGTGAACTCGATCCCGCACATCCCGGCGCTGCCACTGTCCTACGGCCAGGCGCAGCACATTCTCAAGTCCCTCAAGGGTAAGAAAGCCCCTGACTCCTGGCAGGGAGGGCTCAAGATCCACGGTGGCTACCACGTCGGCGACGACGAGGGTACTGTGCTCAACCTGGACCTGGTCATGGACAACAAGGTCGGCCCGATCTGGGACGCGATCGGTACAATCGAAGGCGCCGAAGAACCAGACCAGCAGGTGCTGATCGGCAACCACCGTGATGCCTGGGTGTGCGGCGCTGTGGACCCTAACAGTGGCTCAGCGGTGCTCCTGGAGATCGCTCGTAACTTGGGTGCGCTGCTCAAGACCGGCTGGAGACCTCGCCGTACTCTGGTGCTTGGCTCCTGGGATGGCGAAGAGTACGGTTTGCTGGGCAGCACCGAGTACGCGGAAGACAACGCCGAGGCCCTCAAGAAGCAGGCGGTCGCGTACATCAACGTGGACAGCTCACTCGGCCCTCACGTGTCGGCGGGCGGTACCCCGTCGATCGCCGAGTTCTTGTACCAGTCCGCCAAGGCGATCCCAGCGAACCGCTTCTACGGCAACGAGACCGAGACGACGCTCTACGAGCAGTGGACCAAGCAGGCTGCGGCGCGCCGCGCTCGCAACGGCCCTGACGGTACGCTCGGTCCTGAGCACTTGATCACGCTCTTGGGCTCTGGCACGGACTTCACAGCGTTCTACCAGCACCTGGGCATCATCTCGGCCAACCTGGCGTTCAGCCTCGCGGACCACCCGTACGGCGTGTACCACAGCACGATGGACAGCATCCCGTACTACGAGAAGTTCGCCGACCCGCACTACGAGACCCAGACCACGACGGCGCGCTGGTGGGGGCTGCTGGCGATCCGTCTCGCCACCAAGGCGCTCATCCCGTTCGACTTCTCCACCTACGGGCTCGTGATGACCGAGGACCTCGCGGTGTTCGAGACCAAGCTCGCGGCCCTGAAGCGCGAGGTGGACTTCACGGCGCTCCACGGCGCGATCAAGGCGTTCACGACGAACGCCGAGCTGTTCCACGCCACGGTGGAAGCTTTCGCGAACGACACCGAGGCCCCCGACGACCTCCGCAAGGCGCTCAACAAGAAGCTCGTGAGTTTGGAGCGCTACTTGTTGACTGAGGACGGGCTCCCACACCGCCCATGGTACAAGCACGTGATCTTTGGCCCGGGTTTCTACGAAGGCTACTCCGGCGCGGCGTTCCCGGGCATCGACGACTCGATCGCGTTCGGGGACAACTCGACCACGATCCAGGCGCACGTGGACGAAGTGGCACGAGTGGTGCAGAGTGCCGCGGACTACCTGTCGTCCTAAGCGAAGTGTACGCTCTGCTGAGTTTATCAACACCGTAAGTTTGAACAGCTGACCAACAACACTGTTGTAATGGAAATATGAACCAATTTTGCCAATGTGAATGAGCGAGCGAGCGCCTTGGTTGGAACATGATGCTGAGCTGATGTGTGGAGGGGTCGAGAATAATATGTAGATATCGATCATATTTAAGTTATGCTAGTGTACTCCAGGGGGTTGTTTGTTTCTCATTTTATACAAGTCGGGTAGGCAGTCATGCAGGGTTTGCTTTGCTTTGCTTTGGTGCTGGTGATGGTGGTGGATCAAAAACAAAACTCGACATGGATGACGGGAGGCTCGGGTCAGTCGCTCCCAGGTTTCAGTTAGAGATGAGGTCCAGGTCGCCGCCGAAGGACTCGATCGTATCGAGGTAGAAGTTGTCGAGCTCCTGGTCGATGTCCGTGAACTTGTACTCGTCGAGCAGCGTCTCGAACTCGGCCATGTTCTTGTGGTCAAAATTGTACTCACCATTGGGGCCGCGAGGTGTGCGCAGGTTGTTGTGAGCTCCTCGAGGCGTCGAGGAGAGCAGGCGGCTAAGGCTATTGTACTGTGACATCGACGAGCTTAAGCTGGAGCCTGGCCCTGGCGCCAAGAGACTGTTTCTTCGAGGTGCCTGTGGAGACATCATCTTGCAAAAGCACTCGTCGACCACGCCCATCGCAGCCTTGCTGTACGGACCGGCTGAAGATGAGGGTCCCAGGTCGATCTGGTTCTTCTTGACCTGGTGGTGGTGTGCTGGCGGGTGGCGGGACACGTGCTGCTGCTGGTAGAGATCACTGTTGTTGCTGTGGTTGTCTCCTCCGCCACCGAGCGTAGTCTGCTCGAAGACGCGGCTCAGCCCTTCCTGCTCGATGCTGTTCATGCGGATGAGCTTGGGCAGACTCATATCGTCGTCCAAGTGCTGCTTTCGTCCACCGAGATCGCCGCTGCTACTGCCTCCAACGTTGTGCTGACTGGAGGACTGGGTGTATTGGTTCCCTTGCATGATCAGCATCTCGGCCGATTTGGGGATCGGCAGATCCAGAAAAGTGTCCACGTAGCTGCTCCCCGAGCCGAAGTCGAGGCCGTGCCCCCACACGCGCGACACTTCGGTGTTGAAGCTGGACGGCGTGCCGACGCTCGAGAAGCACTGGACGTTGCTAGACTGGGTGTCGAGATCCTCGAACGCATTTCCGCAGTTGAGTTTGCGGCGCGGGGTGCGCGGCTTGGGCTGGTTCACCTCCAGCGCTAGGTAGTTGGCGCGCTTCTTGAACAGCGGCTTGATGCTCTTCATCTGTGCGCCACCCTTCCTCTTGCTGGTTGTGACTCTGCTGGTGGTGCTGCTGGTTGTAGTGTTGTTGTTGTCATTGACACTGTAGCTGTTGGCATTGATCAGCGAGCCGTTGTTGGTGGTCGTTGGTCCTGACAGCAGGTGATCAAAGTCCCGCGTCGACAGCGTTAGGCGCGTGGACGACTGGGACTCAATCTCAAAGCAGCCCAGGTCGTTGAAGAACACCGCAGGGTACGACAAGCCCTGCAGTTGTGAACAAAGGGAGACAGAGGTTTAGTTGTGTGTCTGAGGGTTGCTCGGTTCTAGAGTCAAGGTCTCGCTTACCAGGCTGTATTTCTCGTCAAACAAGTGGCTGTTACTCGCGAGGGGCGGGATCGTTAGGTTCTGCTGTTGCTGCTGTTAGTAGTGTTGTTGCTCTGCCTTGTTATTGTTCTTGCGGCGGCTGTTGTTGCGTTCCCCCGACTTGGTCGCTCGACCTCCCACGCTGTTGTCCGAGTTTCCACTTCCTCCGCCGCTGGTCATCACTCGGCTGCTCACCTACACGTCCGGGACGACGCCACCATTCGCGGCAGCCACCATGTGCTTCTTCTTGAGGTTCGCGACCCACTGATCACGCATCCAGTTGTTGGCGCTCTTGGCGCCTCCTTCATTCTCCAGCATCTTGTTCGGGTGGAGATCAAGGGGAGAGGTGATAAGTCACTACTGCAGGTCCCCATCGACTTCAAACTGAGAGCTAAATAGAACGGAACGTACCCGATGAGCAACCGAGATTGGCGAGACGAGCGCGGGTGAATGCACAGAGGGCGTGTGGATGTTCGGCGGGCACTTCTTGCTGTTGTTCGCCACATTCGAGACCATTTTGTGTTGTAGAGAGAGAGAGACCCGAAGACTCCTGGGCTGCTGCTCTGCTGGATGCTAGAGACTGAGGTTAGGAACTGGAGGTTGGTGGCTTGGCTGGGCGGTCGCATGTCAATTTTTAAGTGGTGCTGCTGTGTGTGTGTGT
>JAADVN010000818.1:0-12944 GCA_023335535.1 Globisporangium spinosum | reverse complement strand
ACCGCTCTGGATCTGCGCCTGGCCGCTCTGGATCACGAGGTCGCCCTCTTTGAGGAAGAGCGAGCCCACGTGCAGCGAGGTGTCGCCGTCGCCATTCATACTGAATACGGTGCATCCCTCCACGCCCGCCTTGGCGAGATTGAACTCGGCCGACTTGGCGCGCTTGGCGCTCACGCGCAACACGTTGCCCTTGAAGAACGGGCCGCTCGATTGAGCGATCGTGATGTCCTCTTCGTCCTTGTTGTTGCCGCAGTTCTCGTCGTAGTGCCCGTCCTGGCACGTGCAGACGCCGATGCGGTCGTTGCAGAGCCCGCGGTTGCTGCGCGGCGCGTACTCCTTGATGTTCGAGTCGGCTTTGCTGTGGAACGCGCGCGTGATCTCCCCGGGGCGAGCGAGCTTGACGTTCGACAAGTCGCACCAGAAATCGGTCGACAAAGGGTTGCCGTTGTGACTGTACAGGTTGCTCATCGCTGGGTAGATGGGGAACGAGTGCAGCGTGATCTCGAAGACCGCCTTCGAGGGCTCCACGAACTCCATGCGCGTACAGCTCACGTCGCCGAAGTTCTGGAAGCGCCGGAAGATCTGCGTGCACGCCTCGCTCGTGACGTCCTCGAGCCGAGCGTCGAACTCGACCAAGTGCGAGTGGAACGTGAGCACAAACTTGCCGCGCATCGCCGTGCCGTTGCTCGCAGAGATCGCGAGGCTCAGCTGCTTCTCGCGCTTGCTGGTCTCCTCAGAATCGAAGCCATGCGGACACACCTCTACGATTATACGCACACCACACAACAGTCACCAATTAGTTCGTGAGACACAAGGGCTTTGTCTGAGAAGCTACGGGAGTAGGCTGCAATACTACTGTACGCACTCTTGGAGCAGTCACTGGCATCGCAGCCCGCTGGCAATTGCACACGCGCTCGCACAGGCGGTTGAGCACGCACGTGCCGTGTAGCGAACACTGATTAGGCGACCCCGGACAGCGCGATGCTGATGCAGCCGCCACATCCGCATGCTGCTGCTGCTGCAGGCCTCCAAGCAACAGCACAAGCACAGTGCTATGCAGCAGAGTGAGCTTGAGCAGCGGTCACATGACGTCAGAGATCACGGAGCTCTCTCGGGCAACGCGTGACTTGCAAGAATGATTGAGCGCAGTGCTGCGACTTGCTCGCGATGGGATTGGATCCGCTCGAAAGGTCACGCACGAATCGAACGAAAGATCCGCTTTTGAAATAGTGTGTACCACATAAAAGCAGGCCTGTCATGGACATGCTACATTAAACTAGCAAAGCGCGCGAGCACACTAACATGGCTACACTATTATTATACACTACCCTGGAGGCAGGAAACATGCGATGGAGCTGGTCGCGCAACAGAGAATAGTGAAGCAGCGCTCTCCATTCTTTTCATCCCGTTCCAATCATTTCGGAATACTCCGCCGGTCTCAAGAACACCTCCCCATTCGAGCATTCCCAGTCGTCCTTGTTCCTGCTCAGTTCTGGCAGGTGACCAACGCAGCAGCCATGAAGAGCCTTCGAGTGGTTGCCGATCTCCTCCTATTCACAGTCCTCGGCATCGTGCCGTTCCAAGTGGCCGAAGGGCTCCGCTCGACAGAGGAGTGCGCGAATCTCATCAGGTGCCCAGCAGAGTTCGATCCGGTCTGCGGCTCGGGTGGCGAGTGGTACGGCAATGGATGCCTGCTCGATTTCGAAGCGTGCAAGACGAACGATGCCGCCCTCAAGATCGACGAAAGCGAGACCGCGTGCCCTCCGAGAGCGTAAGAAGACTGCGCCCTCGGCCTAGGGCTCTAGTCCGCTACAACCCACGCTTGGGGACATTAGCGTTATAACATACATACTCGGAGAGAAGCCAGAGAAGCATGATGTTCCCAGCTCCACCAACCACTTCCACGAAACGCGCTTATCATACGACAGAGTAACCTTTGTAAGAAGAAAACAGAGCTTCTCTGATTGCACCTGAAGCTTGAATTTACTGGTAGCTTCATCCGGATAACACACGACCATCGGTATTATTTATACTGCCCAGCACTCAATTTGGCATAACTCTGCAACTGCTGCTCGTTATTTCAGATGGCTACCTACACACATACATGCGTGTGTTATTACTGCGTTCGTGGTACTGTGACACCGTGAATCGTCCAACGAACAACTTCTGCGTTGCTCAAGACTGCACGCAAAACTACCTGATGCACGTGTAAGACACCCTTTGCACATCCTCGTCGAGCAACGAAAGACCAGCAGATCGACAAGCGGCCGGGCCCGTGATGAGCGTCCACCCAGAACCTCTGCAGCTTTCCACCGCCCAGCCTTCAGAGCCGTACGTCGACCTCTTTCCACAGCCAAACCAGTCCCTTCAGCCGCAAAACCAGCAACAACCGCGCCGCAGCCGAGTCTATCGAGGCTCTCGAGGAGCAATTCGGTTCTCTGTGAGCAGCCGAATCGTCTTCCGATGTCTCTGGCTGGTGATCCTGAGTCTCCGCGCGATCGACGAACTCGCGACACCCGGGACGATGGCGCTCTATTTCTACGTCACAGACCCAATGAACTCGTAAAGTTCGTGGCACTAAAGCTCCTGATCGAGTTCTTCGACGGCATTGGGTACTCGTTCGGGTTCGTTGCTGCTCTTCACGGTCTCGAGGTCTCCAAGATGGTCTTCTACTCACTGAGACAAAGGCAATTGGCGTTCACGGCCCCAGTCTCGGCCACTCCCGGACCTTCCGTGGGCGCCGCCACTGGAGACTCGGAACGCACCGGTCTGTGATGATCGTCCAGCACTTCCTCAGCCACACCTGGTTCCAGGTTCGACGCCCCTGGAAGGCTCTCTTCTCACGCAATGGCACTTTGGACTCAACGGCCCGCTCTTCGATCTGATTCCAGGTGCGAGAAGCCATCGAGATCGCCATGCAGAGCTACCAGGCGTACATGCTGAGCTACTCGGTGCCGCGCCGATGGATCAACCACCTGGCAGTGATGGCAGTGATCCTCAACTGCTTTTCCACTCCGATGACGCACCTGGCTTTGCGGGGCAAGGTGCTAGAGAAGAAGCGACAGCTGCTCTGCTTGGTCGCCGACCTGGTTCTCGATTTCAGCTGCTCGGTCATCATCTCTCTCTGCATTCTCTACCCGTATTGGTACCAGTTCGACAAGAAGATCGGGCAATTCCGGGGCGAGCTGCTCTACGACGACGTCTGGTACGTCAATGTGCTGGCTGAGGGCCGACAGCTCTTCATCACGTCCCTCCCTGACCACATTTCGACTCTGCTGCATCTGGGCATCCTCGCGTGTCTGCACAACCTCAAAACGCTGCTTCGCCATGCACCAGTGGTAACCAAGCCAATGACACTCGTACCTGAAGAAGCGGTACGAAGGGGACTAGTGGTAGTCGAGCAGCTGGGGGGCGGCAACAACACCGTGGCTCAACAGGTTGTACCCAGCGGCAGCGTGGCCAGCAACTGCCACTTGTTTGTCAACATCGTCTTTGCTCTGTTCGGCATCGTGATCGCAGCCATTCGCATGTATGCACAGACGGTGTCCAATGCGCTCAAGCCCGGGTGCAAGTTGCAGCTGAGCCCTCGGTTCGCAACCAACTACTCGTGCTCCGTCATGGAGGTGAACTGCTACCGACAGCAGGTGTCGGGCAAAAGTGGACAGATCGATTCTGCCCTCAAAGATCTGGATCGGCTGGCGCTGCGAGTTCTGGTTATCAGTCACTGTCCAGCGCTGTCGATTCCGCCGGTGATTCAGGAGTTTCCCAACTTGGAGGGATCAAAGTCTATAACTGCTCGATTGTCGAATGGGGTGCGGTGAGCTGCTATACGAGAAGGGTTCCACAACGAACTCGCGTCCGTGTTCGTTATGTTGAGCAACTTGAGCGCGATCCCAGAGGCACTGTTTCATCGGGATCTTCCGAAAGGGCTCTCGCAAATCAACTTTCACAAGACGAACCTCAGCGCGATCCCAGAAGACATTGATACCCAATGGGGAAAAAGGAGTGGACCTACCTCGGCTTCAGCGGCTGCAACATCTCGAGTATTTCTCCAGCGATGGGGAAACTGTCGCTTTTGCTACTTTCACTGCAGGAGAACCGCATCGAGTTCATTCCCGATGCGCTCTTTAAGAATCACCGCCTGGGGATCCTCGCGGCGTCCAAGAACCCATTGCGCGAGCTTCCAGACTCGGTCGGAGTAGCCTCGAATACCAATCTTTTCGAGATCGCCGCCTCGGATACAAACATCTCAAGTATCTCCAATTGGCTACACGAGTGGGTCACGCTGAAGCGAATCACGAGCTTGACACTGATCAACACGCCATTCTGCGACTCGCTGCTGGAGAAAACGGCTGCTCTCGACAGCTCTTTGGACATGGGCGATTCACTGGAGAGAGCTGAGATGGTGGCTTCCCAGCTCTGTGTGGCGAGAAACGCGCGCGTTCTTACCCTCGACGCGTTGCCTCCCCAGCGGCAGCCGTGAACCAAGCGCCATCCTATCAGTGTCAACAACACAAGCTGTTGTGTAGTACTGCAAAAGTACGTCGAACAGGGATTCGCTTGTGTTTATCTACAGGGGGCATGTCAAATACACCATCAAATACGTGAAGAATCGTACCTCAATCGAGGTCTGAATCAAATGTCCCACTCGTGTACTGTAGCCCTTCAGTCCATTCATTCATTCATTCATTGACTCAAGCACATTGCAGTTAATACCCACGAATCATATATGTATTCAACACAAAAAAAACAACACGCGCTTACCATAAAGCTTCTTTTCTTTACGACGCCAGTCGAACCACGATCCGCGACTTGTGCAGCGCGTGACCTGGTGCCTTGAAGTCGACGCGGATACAGGCGTCTGCAGCCAGGAAACACTGTACTTCCGACACGCTGAGCGCAACACCAGAGCCAGCGTCGCGGTGCAGGACCGACACGCACTGGTCGAGCCGCGTGGTGCCGTTCCACACACTGAAGACCTCTTGAAGTGGTTCAGTAATGGCCCCTGGCTTGGTATTAGTGTGCTGCAGATCCACGTTGATCTGGTACACGCCGTCTCGCAGGATCTGGATGCCGTTGTTCACGATCGCAAAGTGGCTGTCTGTGGTAGACGATGACGCTGACTGGTGGTAAGCCTGGAAGTTCGTGCGCTCCCAGTTCAGAGTCCCTGGAGAGCGGACAGTACTGAGTGACTTTGCCGAAATGTGGATCAGCTGCTGGATGTGTTGCGACGGCAGTGGCTGGACGATAGTTGGTGCAGCTGATGCAACTGTTACAGGTGCAACTGGGCTTGGCAACACCGCTGGCTCTCGCGCTGTATTCATTGGAGTGACTGGTGTTATCGCGCTCGGAGTGATTGCATCACTGCTAGTTCCTGCTGATCGGGTGGCTCGACGCGGTGTTAATAATGTGTTTGCTGCTGGTACGTCCCCAGCCGTCCGTGTGTCTTCTACCGACTCTTCCTTGCTCTCCTCCTCTCCATCTTCTTCGCTCGCGCTGCGATCGCTCGCTTCCACTTCAGCCACGCCCGCTGCAGCTGGGACCTTCTTGAGGCAGTGGCGCTCTTTGAACTTGTGCATCCAACCGTTCGAGAGCTTGAGCTTGTCGTGCGAGATGCCGTGCTTGGCGCGCAGCTCCACCGCCTTCCGCACGAGCGAGTCGGCCGTGAACGGCTCTATTTTCATTGCCTGTCCGCTAACGGCATCACCACCGCCATTGCTGGTAGACTGGCACGCGTGATAGTACGCGAGTAGCTCCTTCTCGAACTCGGGAAACTTGACGCGCCGTGTCTTCTTCTTGCTCAGACTACCGGCGAACGCGGTGTCGGGCGCCTGCGCGATGCGGTAGAGCGTGGAGCGGCTGACGTTGGTCTGGAACTGCGCGCGCACCCAGTTTGCCACCTCGAAGTGCGTCAGCTGCGGCTGTGCGCCCCAGTACTCGCGCAGCCGCAGCTTCTGCTCGTTTGTCAGGAACGACCGTGTCGTGCTCATGCTCGATTGTGAATGAGCGAGCTTCCGGAGTTGTTAGAGCTGATTGTTGCACTGTGGAACAAGGACGGACAGCCTACTTTTACGTGGCTTTCATCAAGCGGAAACTGCTTTGACCATCAAACTAGGGTTGAACCACAGCAAACCAGGACGCGATGATTCTCTGCTCGCCAGGTACCGTACACTACACGGTACATTCGTGTTCATTGTTGTGCGTATTTTAGCGCATTCGAATTTAACCTTCCTACGCCAATATTTATTTGTGTAAAAATGCGTATTTTACACATTGCGCTTTTTTTAGCAGACGTATCTAACACCATGTAGACTGTATACGTCTCCCCTCCTGTCGATTTAGCGGTCTTGGTTGACTTACATTTTTGAAATTGGCAAAGCGCCAAAAAGCGTCAAAAGTTCAATCAAGCCCAGCAACGTCAATCAGCAATCATGGAGCGTCGCGGCACGGGCAAGCGCCTGACGGACGGCCAGCGCGTGGAGATCATCAAGCTCTTCGAGGGTGGCGCGGCCGTGACCGAGGCCGACGTCGCGCGCCGCTACGGTGTGTCGCGCTCGGCCATCTGGCGGCTGCGGCGCTCCAGCTCGCACATCATGGAGCGTTACCAAGAGGGCGACATCGAGTCCCGCGACGAGCGCCGGCGCGGCTCGCTCGGAAGCGGCAGCTCCAGTAATCGCAGCGTCCAACAAGCTACTCAGTTTGTCGCCGGAGCCGCTGTTGTGTCTGCAGTCCGAGCCGCTGCGGTTGCTGCCGCCAACTCGGAAGCCGAGGAGAACGCGCAGATCGCCGTGAACGTCGAGGCGCTTACAGCGATGACCCCGGGCATGACCACCGCGATGCAGCTGACCACCACGAACAATGGGAATGGAGTGGTTGTGAGCAGCAACAGCAACATCAACAACAGAGGCGGCATGACACTGGGAATGGCGAGCCAAGGTGCCGGGCCTCATACGGACGGCGGCGGCGTGTTTATTGGTAGTGCTGCGGCTGCCAGTAATGCTGTTGCTGTGCAAATTGCGAGAGCGAAACTCAGTACTTCAAGTGGTGGTGGCGCTAGCACTGGCACTGTCAATAACGCTCGGGTATCATCATTAACGCCATCACCGTCGCCGCCAACATCAAGCGAAATGGAGCTGATCCCCGGCGCGGTTACAGTTGCCACTGCGCCACCGTCCAGTCCAGAGCCGGCGCTGCCGCTCATCTACATGTCCGCCAAGGCAATTGGCAGCCTACAGTCACCCGGCGTGATGAACTGGGAGCGCCTGAACGGCTACGACGACGCCAACCACTTCCTGATCGTGAACGACGGCATCTCGATCGTGAACGAGGGCACGTACCAGATCAACGTCGACCTGGAGCACTCGCAGCCGCGCCAGAACTACAAGTTTGTGTTCAAGGTGTGGGACGGCAAGAAGCTCATCGGCCAGTGCGGCTGTCCGCTGCGCACGAAGAAAGAGATCTCGTTCAGCACGCTCGAGTTGCGCTCCAAGCTCCAGGCACACGCGCGGTTACGCATCGAGTTCCTCGCGGCCGGCTACGCATTCCACGAGAGCCGCATCGTGATCCGGCTCGTGCAGTAAGTAAACCTTGAAAATGGCGTCATCGCGACCAAGAACCGGCCCAATTCATCTCATATCTGCGCCTGCCCCTAGCTGTGAACGTAGTATATAAAACAACTGCATGTGAGAATTGAATCCGCATCGTACCGAGGTGCACTACCAATCCCACAACAACAGGATCGCAGGGCGTCGATGACGAGTTTGTGCTATCCCGACTTCCAAGAACTCGTTCGTTACCTTGGTATTCGATGATGCGGTCAGTAAAGCGAGGGTATTCTCAATCTCATATTAGTGACATGCTGTGGATGTTAGAGGATGCTAGTTGGTGGGTGTTAGCAGCAAATGTTAAACGCCCCCTATTCTAACGAACCCACCGTGGCAAAGAGCTCAAGGTCAACCAGCACAACAAGACGCGAGGCGAGAGGCGGCGGTTGATCATGAAGCACAGCATGCCGATGGCAGCTCAGATGCGGCCGCGCTCAAGCACATCGTCAGCGCTGCGGCTACTAATCGCCGCTCTCCTTTCCCTTCTGTGCGTCAGTGCCATTTCGCCCACGCACGCAGAGTACGTAGGCGCGGCGGCGCCAAGCGGCGCGCGCTGCCGGATCTTCGTGCACGCGACCCACGCGCAGACGCGCTTCCTGCTAGTGGAGAGGTACGCGGACCAGGACGGCGTGGAGATCCACGACGACTTCCCCGTGGTCGAGCCGGCGCTGAGTGCGATCCCGCTCGAAGACGTGTACAAGAAGCTGCGGCCGTCGTTCCTCAAGATCCAGGAGTTTCTGCTGGCGCGCGAGAAGCCGCTGCTCGTGGAGCCGCGCCACTGCCACACGCACTTGGTCACGTCCGGACCGGCGATGCGCGCGCTTAAGAAAGATCAGCTGGACGTCATCTACGAGCGCATCCACCAGGAGACTATGGAGGACGCACAGTTCCCGTTCCTGCTGACACGCGACGATTTGCGCACGATCCCGGCGGACCTTCAGAGCTACTTCCTCATTATTGGCTCGAATTACCTGGACGGGAAAGTGCCGGCGTCGCTCAGTCCGGGGAAAGACGAGCTCTACGGACTGCTGTCATTCAACGAGTACTCGGCCGAGATGGTGTTTGACACGCAGGAGCGATGGCGCCGCACCAAGCGGCAGAAGCAGTCGCACATCCCGCTGAACATCACGGATTTCTTCAGTCGCGAGTACGTGGGCCACGGCCGCCATGCGATCCGCGACGCGCTGATCAAGCAACTGCATGAGGCCCAGCTGGTCGAGGAGAAAGCGGGCGTGCTGGAGCACCCGTGCTATTTCAAGGACTTTGAGACGGAGATGGACCAGGTGGCGTTGGTGGGCACAGGGAACGCCAAGAAGTGTATCAAAGAGATCCAAGCGTACGTCGACAAGGGCAATGCGGCGTGTCCAGAGGGAAACTTCTGCGCGTTGAACGGTATCGCGCAGCCCAAGCCACTGGGGCCAATGTATGGCGCGGGCCTCTTCAGGTCTGTGGTCGTGTACACAAACAAGGTGCTGCAAGTGAAACAGGCGGACGACGTCCCGCTCCAGTCGCTCGAGCTGCCGACGCCGACGATCGCGTCTCTTCGTGTCGCTGCCGACTCGCTCTGCGCACTCCCGTTCTCGCACGAGAAGGACTCCAAGCTGACGTACGGAGCTACAAAGATCGACAAGCACAGCGCGTGCTTGGACCTGTGCTACACGATCGTGCTGCTCAAGCAGTTTGGCAACGCCGAGGACAGCGAGCGCGTGCACTTTGTGAGCCAGTACGAGAAAGCGTTGCCCAGCACCACGTCGACGGTGAAGCACACGCCCGAGGAGCAGGTGACGTGGCTCACCGGCGCGTTCCTGTACTTGGAGGTGATCCACACGCGCAAGGCGTTCGCGATGGAGGCCGAGCTGCTGGTCGTACAGGTGGACGAGGGCGTGCCGATCGGCTTCAATCTGAGCGTGCTGCTGTTCGTGGCGGCGCTGGGCTTTGTGTACTGGACCACGGGCGGCGCCAGGAGGAGCGCGTCCTCACTGCGGACTAAGAGCAGCGGCTACCAGCGCGTGGTGAATGGCGTGTCAGGCAAGAGCAAGCAACAGAGCCTTTCGCAGAACAGTGAGCACTCGACCCAGTCAATCCTCTTCATCGACGACGCCAGCGAGTGATTGAGGGTTCCGATGAAGAGCCAGAGGGGATGCGTTATCGAAATGAGAATGAATGGATGGATGAATACCTATACAAAGAAAGCATCGTCAAACTTCTAGTCGCATTTGTCATTTTTGTCATGGAGCTCTTGGTGTGCGTGTCATGGGCATTTCGGTACTCTTCTCTTTGCTGACATTGCGAAGATGCAGAGTGACGCTCCGGTGTTATGGGAACGGTTGGTTACAGATCTGGGGTTACCACCGACTTCAAGGCTACATCCTCAAGAAGACAGTGGTCATCTATCAAAATTCGAAGCATATATAATGATATGCACATAGATAATCTGTATTTGATACTATAGTAGAGACACTTGCTTTCACCGAAGAAGCCATCGTTTTTCTGGTTACGCTTTTCTCGTTTTCGTTCTCTGCAGCAGCCAGCATTTCTTTTGCGTCTTCTTCAAATAGCGAATCCCCATACAAAAGAGAGAGAGCTCATTTACACAAGAGAGAAGCTCAACACACACACAAGACAGAATGGCCAACCGCAGCACGAACGCGCAGGAGCTGGCCGAGAGCATCCTGTCGCTCTACGACGTGAGCTCACCGAGCGACGCCGTGATCGCCAAGTACTACCTGCCGGACGCCGTGTTCACGGACCCGCTGCTCACGGTCTCGGGCATCGACAACATCCAGGCGCAGTTCCGCTCGCTGCCCAAGTTCATCAAGTCGTCCAAGGCGACGCTCGTGCGCGGCTCCATGGCCGGCTCGGCCGTACTCACGATCGACAGCTCGGTTGTCTACCGGCTCAAGCCGTTCCCGAGCCTGATGAAGGTCACGATGCGCCAGTTCACGGTCATCGAGCTCAAGAACTCGAAAGTGGCGTTGCACACGGACCACTGGGACTTCTACAGCGTGCTTTCCAACATTCCGTTCCTGTCGTTCTTCTACGCCAAGTTCCGCCCGATGTTTGGTTCTGCGAGCTCCGCGGTGATCAAGCGCCTCGTGCCGGCGCAGCAGCCGCGCGCGCTCACTTCGTCGTCGACGTACGCAAAGAGCGCCAGCGCCATGGGCAACGGCAATGGCGTCGGCACCGCTGTGGCGACCCACTGAGGATGAGGATGCTGCTGATGATGATACGATCAAGAGAGGGTAATGCGAGTATATGCGAATAAGCGGAAGCTGCTGTTGCAAGACCATGGCGCCTGTGAAGGAGAGCAGCCGCCAGACGTACGTACCAATGGCACACGCACGCTGAGTACAACGCGACACCACCACGTTTTTGCGTTTATGTCGACTTTAGTGAACGAATGATGATGACGATGCCAACCAGATGATGATGAATGAAAGATAGTTCATCCTTATAATGTTCATTGCTCTTCTTCATATATCTACCTAAGATGCCTTTGCAGCTGGATGATGGCGATCCGATCTCTAGTCTACTAATAATCTCGTCTCTCGTCAAACCCTGCGCTGTAATGAGCAGGTTGGTTCATGATGCACATGCTGGAAAATAAACCTACGGCAAGCCCAAACCCGCAAACGGGTCTCGTCCTGCAGGTTGTCCGGCTGGGCGCCCATATCCAGTAGCTCCAATGCCGCGGTTGTGGGCGTTCGGGTCCATGAACGTGCTGATGCTCGCCGCTGGGTTTGCGCCGTAGCTCGCACCGCCCATCATCATCTGAGGCTGCTGTTGTGGCATGCCGTATTGTGGCTGCTGCTGCTGGTATCCGCCGTTCATGCTCATACCTCCTCGCATGCCTCCGCCCATCATCGGCTGCTGCTGCTGCTGACCGTAGCCACCGCCATACGCGAGGTTTGGTCCAGAGAGCGCGTCAAACGCACTGAAGTTCTTCGCTGGAGCTGGCCCAGAGCCGAACGGGGCTGCCGGTGCTGGTGCAGAAACTGCTCCAAACTGGCCAAAGCCGTTATGTGATGACGACACTGGCGCTGGCTGAAGCAGACCGGTGTTGTTGGAGCCGAATGGGTCAAAGCTGGCGGGTTGCACCAGAGCTGGCGTTGGCACCGCGAACACTGGCGCTTGAGCGCTGCTGCTAGAGCCAAACGGATCGAACGATTGCATCGAAGCTGCTGGAGCTGAAGCAGGCGGGGCCGCAGTGAATGCAGCAAAGTCGCCAAAGCCATCGTTCACTGGCGCTGGTGCCGGAGCGCTCGCAAACGCACCCCAGCCGTCGGAGCCAGGGGACGTCGACGCAGCAGGGTTCGCAGTGGTGCCAGACCACTGAGGCGAGGAGAACGCATCAAACATTGGTGCTGCAGGCTGAGGTGCAGGCGAAGCAGAGAAATCGAGCAAGTTGGCTGTATTTGCAAATGAATATGCAAGAGAGTTGATGTCAGCACAAGATGGACATCATGTCACTTATAGACCCAACAGCACACAATGAAACTCACCGCTTGGAGTTGGAGCAGGCGCTTGCGCTCGTCGCTGGCCGGAGGAGCTTTCCTGTCGAGTGACCGATGAATTGCTCGGCGATCCTGAAGAAGAAGCCGCCGGGTTCTCGTCGTAGAACGCGCGGTCGTTGTAGACGCGGTTGATGAACTTCTTAAAGTAGTCGACGTGGTCCTTGTCCGTGGGCTTGCGCATCTGGGACTCGTCCCAGCGGCCGAGCCACACGCGCTTGGCGACTGCGTTACCGCCACCGTTCTCCTCTCGCAGCGCGTCGACCTCCTCCTTGCTCCAGTTGGACATGGACACGCTCTATTGCATTCATTCATAGCGACAGCCATACGGGGTCAGTACACGTCTCAAACAGACTGGCGCACACAAACAGTCATGCATTCACATACGCACCTTGACGCGCATGGAGAAGCTCTGGTGCGCGCTCTTGCAGTTGGAGCAGACGAAGGTCTTGAACTTCTCGCAGATGTTGCCGTGGCCGAACTTGTTGTACGCGTCGCAGTTGGCGCAGTACTTGTTCGCCTCGATCTTCTTCACGGCATTGAGCTCGGCCTCCGCAGACATGGTGACGATGGTGCTGCGAGAAGTGATACGGTGTGGTGGTGCTGTAGGCGGTGCTGAAGCTGCTGAGTGGGGCCACAGACGGACGGACGGACGGACGACCGCGCGCGTACGTGCGTGGAGAGAGGGCGAAGCTGGAAATGACGGGCGATTGCCACGCACGCGGGAGCTCCGAGGGAAAGCAGGCGAGCGAGCGCTAATGAGAGAGAGGGGGCTATTGATAGAGAAAGCTGCGCCGGCTATTTTTTTTTTTTTTTTTTTTTTTTTTTT
>JAADVN010000817.1:0-12945 GCA_023335535.1 Globisporangium spinosum | reverse complement strand
GTAGACGAGCTCAAAGTGGTGATTTCAGCTATGTGGGATGAAATTTCGGTCGACCTCCTTGTGAAGCTGTCCAACTCGATGTTTGACAGGTGCATTGCGGTTGCGAGAAGCAAAGGCAAGAAGATCGTGTATTAGCAGTCATCAAGTTCCCAACCGAGCCTTTTGGCGCTGTAATCAAGCCTTGAACGTCCCCCATGTGCTTTATTTTCACTTGTCCTTATGTTTATGACGCACTATTTAAATTTATATTTTCCAAGACGCAGTCACCAAGTGGTCAAATGAAGTCGTGCTTTCGTCATGAGAACATCCCACATGTTTTCTATCATATCTGAAGCTTTCAGCGCTGGAGAGTAAAAATTGAGGGGAAAATCTACATTTTCGTGAAAGAGACGTCCTTACGATTTTGGCGCGTACTGTACCCTCGAGCGATACGGAACACGCATCCATCGCAAAATGCAAATGGATGGAATGCAATCTGCAGATGGCTGTGCTACAGCAGCAGCGTCCATTGCTGCAACTTCCGCCCCACTCACCCTTAATGCACCGAGCGCGCGCTTCTACGAGCGCAAGGTGGTGCGCGATCTACTCTGGGCGTTCAGCAGCCCGCACATGATCGCGGCGGCGCGCTTCCCCGTGTTGCCCACGCGCTTTGGTAGTGCAGGCGCAGCAGCGCATCACCCGCGCGTCATCGCATGGTTGGCTGCGCTGGAAGCAGACCCGAGCCATCTCATCGACTTCTTGCAAGGTGCGTGCGTCTGTAGCAGCTAATATATTTGACATGGTGCATGCAGCGCTAAAGGTGATGGATGATGTGTGTATGCCTGTGACTGATCAGGAACGACCCGGTCGAAGGGCAAGATGCTGGCGCTCGGCGTGTACTTTGCCGCGCTGCTCGAGTACTGGCTGCGCTTCTGCCCGCTCTTCCGCGTCGAGCGCTTCGCGCTGAGCAAGCAGATCGTGTCGGTGACGAATCAGACCATTGGGCAGCTCAAGTTCCTCTTCCGTCTGGCTATTGATGACGCGAATACCAGTCTGAGCAATAGCGCTGAAGCTCAGACTGGTAAGGACTTTCACGTTGAGTCGTCAGTCAAGTTCTTTTTGTTGAACCCGCTCGAGCCGCGCTTCCAGGTGGATGGCAATGACACTGATCAAGGCTCGGAAGCGTTGGGTCATAGTGACAATAGCAACGGGGATTCGGCTTCTTCATCGTACTATCAGCTGGAGCAATTCGTGGGTCCGCATCTGGGCGAGAACCTGGCGTGGCGCGTCCAGGAAGTCGCGCGAAAGCTCGACATGTGTCAGGGCGAGAGCGTACAGAGCTGGCTCAGGGGCAAGTACAGCGACCGCGTGAAATCGTACATCGTGCTGCGCGGCTACCTCTTCTACCCGCTGAGCCACTTCGCGTCCACATCCGAGGTGACACAGCGCCACGACTGGGAGTTCCACGCCAATCCGACTTCGAGGATACCAACAAATGATAAAGGCGAACGTACCTCTCAAGCTTCCTGTCATCCCAGCATCGCTCCCGACCATTTGTGTGGCTGGTGGACGTCGGACATTGAAGCCGAGTTCCAGCAAAAAGTACTCGCAAATAACAACAACAGCAGCAGCAGCGAGGACCCACAGCAGCAACTGGGCGAGAGCCGCTTCGTCGTGCTCCCAAAGCTCCACTGGCTGTCTCCGGTCATCGCTATCGAAGACACTGAAACGGGCGAAATCGTCGTCGACGGAGAGTCGACTCTGGGTATCGAGACGCTGCGTGTCATCTCGCTCTCGGAGCTCGTGCAGTACGCCAAGCACCACTTCCACGCCGTCGCCGCGTCACCAGATGCACAGGCGAACGGCGCGGTCGTGATGCCGCTGCTCATTTCGGAACTGGTTCGCTGCCGTCCTGGAGATCTCGAGTTTGACATTGACATGAGAAATAACAAGAAGCGCTGGAAAGAACTGTCGCGCGGCTTTGCGCTTGATCCGCGATACTGGGATCCGCTGCCGCTCTGTCGCGACGCTGTGCGCTTTCGCCGCGTGAACAATAACGGGAAAAGCGATGTGCCTGTCGGTGAGCGCGAGTACGAAGGCAGACGCGACTGGGTCCACGACGGCGTCATCAAGCCCAGTGACGAAGAGATCGCAAAGACTCTGAAAAGCAAGCAGCACGAGTTCGCGAATCCCGAAGCGATGAGTCCATCTAATGTCTGTGAAGAGCTGCTCGCGCTCTTCGCCAAGGACCAGAAGCGTTTTACACACGCCAACCTGAAGAAATCCATTTGCGCAGTCTTCCAGTGCCAAGGCAAACGCGAAGATTCGTCGCATCAAGATCCGGCAGAGTTAAACCTTGTCGCGACTGCCGAGTTCGTCCTGCAATGCCTGCACTTCCTGGTACTTGGAGAGCGCAAGCACGATGTTAAAGTCGCGCAGCGGGTCGGCCACTTGGTTCTCGACGCTTTTGAAGCACAAAAAGGTGCGTGCTCCAGCATTGCTGGGTTTTCTGTGGATAAGCGCGCATGGCAGCATTTCTTCTTGCAGATAGTCAAGCACAAGGAGAAGTGGAGCTATCTCTTCCTTGCGCTGCGGGCGTCAGATCTGATTTGTCTGCTCTCGGGGAGTGGGTGGCCCGTAGAGGATGAGAACAACGAAGTCGACGCCGTGATCGAAGGCTTGCTGTCCCATCAGAACCCGCGCTGGAATGCGATTGCCGTCGAGACCATGAAGGTGTTTCGACTTGGAGATCGCTGTAACAGCGACTCTGGTCATACAGAGCAACAAGTTGAAGCAGCGCTTGATTCCCTGATGGACCAAGAAGACTGGAAGAGCGCCGAGCAGCTGGCAATCTTGAGCAACGACCCTGAGCTGCTGCAGATCGCGTTCAAGAGGTTTTTGCTGCTGAACATGCCGAAAGTACTGAAGCGACTTCGCAAAGTGCTTGTAGAGTATCATGCCAAATGGGATCTCGCATTGCTCAATCATCCCGAGTACAATGGCAGCGGACCTGGAGGTCCTGGGACTCACACCCACACAGGTCCGCCAATCGACCATTCGCTCAATCGGTCGCTAACTGAGGCTGTCGTAACTCCGATGGTGTGGGAGTTTATCGATTCCGCGACTCAGATCGACATTGTGCTTGAGTTCTTGGAGACCAGCAGAAAACTCATCAGGAATCATGATACGCAAGATGTAAACCCGCTGGAAGCAATGGGGCGGATGATCATTGGCATCGATTGTGAGTGGCGACCAAAGTCCCTAAGCCGAGGTGCTGGTGATTTGCAGAACGAAGCCAAAACGAGAGCTGCTGTCGCTGCTTCTGATAACGATGATGATGATGGGGACGATGAAGACCTCGACGAAGAGGCTGCGGACGAACATGAAGGTCTGAGTGTCTACCAGCTCGCGGTGGGCGACAAGGTCTTTGTTATCGACGTGCAGGTTCTCGGCGAGGTGGCAGCAAAGCCGCTACGATTCATCTGGGACCACGTGTCGAACTTCGCGATGGTCGGGTTTTGTGTTTCTAGCGATCTCAAGCGCATGACGCACTCGTTCCCAGGGCTGCTTGGAGTGTCCGAGGAGAAAACGAATTTGCTGGTCGAGCTCAAGCAGTTTGCGATGTATCGACAGCTCCCCGCGAGCAAGTGGGGGCTCTCGCAGCTCTCGCGCGTGTGTTTGGATGACGAAGTGGACAAGGGGCAGCAGTGCTCAGACTGGGGAGCCCGTCCACTCTCTCCGAGTCAGCTCGAGTACGCAGCGAAGGACGCATTCGCCGTGCGCAACATTGCGCTGCATCTGTTGGCGGATGTTGAAATTAATTCGTCGCCCCACGTGATTGAGTACCTGAGGCGGTTTGCAGTTGTCACCAGCCCAACCGCAGCGTCGTTTAGCCATTGGGTGTCGGTTGTCCAACCTTTAAACCAGAGCCACGTGCGCTCTGCGTTACGGGACTTGGCGCTCGAGCGCGTGACGTCATTCCACAGGATTGCAAAAGACGAGGAGGACGGTGACTGGGACGGCAGCGTGTGGACACAAGATGGACTGGTCGTGAAGACAATCGCGGTGCTCGTTCGCTCTGCCTCGTCGGTACATTACAAACGCCAGGGCCGTAGCACTACTGCAACGCAGTACGCTGCGGTTGTTGTCCAACTGGACAAATCGATCGACATGGACGCACTGAGCTGCATGTTCGGCGTGGAACAAGACGAGCTGGTCCTCGCAGACAAAGAGGTTTGTACCAAGCCTTCTCAAGTTGCCTAACTAGGTCGCGTTGCTACTCTGATGATCTAACCAACGCTACTTTCGTTCATCCTCTGCTCTTCGTAGACTCTGATTCGGATCTTCGGCTACACCCGCGGCTGCGTTGGGCCAGTGGGACTTCGCGAGCAGCAGGTGATTCAGGTCGTGATCGACGACAGCCTCATGGCTGAAAAGAAATTGCTCTGTGGCGCGGGCGAGGTTGATGTGGTGTACGCAATTGCCCCGGACGTGCTCGCAAACGCAGTGAGCGCAGTCGTGGCTCGCGTCTCGACAATGTGAGCGTTAGAAGAAGCTGCTGGTCTCAAACGAAGCCGATCGATGGACTCAACAGGTACGTTAACGTTCCCATACGATGAAATAGAATTCATTGTGTTTTGTTTAAAAATTGTTCGTCAAGCGTGAGGCAGTGGGGTGGACGACACGGGTTGGAAATGGACAATGTTAATCGTCAATCAACAAACAACATCGAACGGTTGGAGAACTCAAGATGTTCCAAAGCGACAAGACGAGAAGAAGAAGCTTTGGTCTCACAGCATTTCAAGGTGTTCACCTGGGACGAGACAACGCGAAACTTGGGGATTTGCTTGAAGAATTTTATTGTCGAGGTCGGAGATCTGGTTATCAACTGTATTTGCGCCGAGACAAATTCCGAGATTCGCAACCATTTTTACAGGGCCGCCGCGAAGAAATGCAACACCGACGATAACAAATTGCCACGCTAAATTATTGCGTCCAACCAATGTCTGAGCCTGTTCTCGAAGCGAAGCTGCACGCCAGGAGCTAGCGAAGAAATGCACGAGCGAGCAGGGCATCTTCAACTGGTTTTTGTCACGGGGGTGGGTGGTGAAACGCAAAAGCGAGAGTTGCCTCAAAGGTACAATATTTGCTTTCAGGGCCAATTGTGTTTCTGTGGTCTCGGTGAGCACTGTCAAAGTGGGTTTACGAGTCTAGCGACGACCCAGGGCTCGGCGTACTCTGTCCGCGTGGCTGGGCGTCATTCGTCATCACCTTCCTTTGGATCATTACGTGTGTCCCATGGAGAGCAGCACCACCAGCACCCGTGCGTCTACCTCGCCAGCAACAGCCGAGGCAACAACAACGCCGTCGCCTGCTGCTTCGACCGTGGACACAAGCACTAACTCAACGCAGCTGGTGCCTCAGACACCTACACCAAACCCGGTCTCAAGTGTCACGCCAGTATGCGCAAGACCATCGCCAGCACCGCCGCCAGCAACAACAATAGCAACGCCATCCGCTTCGACCTCTACTGCGAGCGCAGCTTCAACGCACTTGACACCGCCGCAGTCATCTGTGCTGTCAGCGTTGCCGCCAAGCTCCGTCTCGAGTGTCATACAAATAAGCGCAAGACCCTCACCAGCGTCACTGCCACCACCACCAGCAGTGACTTCTGCGCCTACGTTGAATACAACCACGGACGCAGCTCTTCCTGCGTCACAGACAGCGGGACCAGTATTACCGCCGAGCGCAGTCTCAAGCGCCATCCCTGGATGCGCAACACCCCCTGCAGCACAGTCACCACCAGAAGCAACAGGAGCTGCAGCGCCAGTGGTAGATCCTTCTGGGGCCGCGCAACCTGCGCACAGTGATAGCAGCAGCGCCAGCAGTTCCAATTTATCATCGGGGAGCGCACACGAAGATCATCCGCATCGCCGGCGACAGCAGCGCTACATGCAGGACGACGAACGCATCGACGTGATCCGACGAGTGCTCAATGGAGAGCGGCAGTCGGATCTCGCGCGCGAGTACCAGGTCACGCGTGCCGCGATCTGCAACACCTTCAAGAACCGACGCGACATTCTCCGGCGCGCTCAGCAACCTCCATCTGCTGCAGCAACAGCAGCAACAGCAACAGCAGCAGCGCCGAATCCAGGGCAGACCACGGCGGCGTCAACGGCAAGTGCTCGTCTCCCGCGAGGCGCTACTCTGTGCGCTGCTGGTAGCGGGTGCTGCCCTCCTGCTATCGACAGTGGTCGCGGGATAGTGAGTGAGTCGAGCAGCACCGGCAGCGGCAGTGGCGGTAGCTTCCCCTCTGGAGGTAGCAGCAGTCACGGCAGCAGTAGCAGTGGCAGCAGCAGCAGCCATAGCGGGAGCAGCAGTGGCGGGAGCCTCACAAGCACCAATGTCATGACCAACACGCTTCCGACCTTTGCCAGTCTCCAGAATGAGCCGCTTAGGTACTGTGTGCGTTTCTGAGCCTTATGTCGACAATATGGACGGATGGATTTTGACAGTGATTGAGTTGTAGATTGCAGCGATATGCCGATCCGATGGTCGTGAACGTCCGCGAGATGCGCACACTGGGGATGTACCAATTGCTGACGCAACTCCGAGATCGGCAGACGCCACCCCAAGTGTTCAAGAACATCGGTGACCGTGTTATAAGGTGGGAATGAATGATGTCTACAACCTTTACTAGAAAGCGTGAGTGTAGGAGTGAGCTGACTGGTTGGTGGTTTGCACAGACTCTTGCTCGAAGAGGCCCTCGGGATGGCTCCGGGTGTCTCAGTCGCAGTCATGACTCCGCAACGGCATGGCTGGCAGGGCGTGAAAAGCATCGCAGACTACGTGGCAGTCGGAATCGGGAATGGCGGGTATCCGTTTCTCCAGGCCTTCCGGGAGTTGATCCCAGAAAGCCAAACTGGTACGAGCTTGTGTTGTGCTAGTAGTATGTGTTCTTCCTAAAGGCATTCTCCGGAAGTTTGTTTTTAACATGGACATCTCTGTGCTGACTGACCTGCTCTGTAGGCTCGATTGCGTTTGGGAGTCGAGATGTGCAGCGCCAAGCGAGCGCGCTGAGCTACTCGCTGCCGCCCATTGTCCGGCAGAGCAACGTGCTTCTCGTGGACTGCGAGTGCGTGACGGGCGAGTCAGCGTGTCAAGCTATTGAGGTACGGATTTCCTCCCACTGCGGGATTCTTGTTCGTGGTGTGCTGACGATCACAACTTTGAACTCGCGTTCACTCGCTTGGGTATTTTCTGTTGGTAGATTTTATTGAACGAAGGCATCCCGGAGCAGGCGATCTATTTTACGTGCGTGCTTGCAGCGAGAGAAGGGATTCAGAATGTGCTGACCGCATTCCCAGGTACCAAGACGATCTGGACTCTCTCGCAACCTCGTACTCTTAGAGTTGTTCATTTTCTCTAACATAAGGCGCACTGTGTGCTTGATTGCGAATGCTGCTGGTATTGGATCGTTGTAGGCGTCCATATCCTCGCGGCGGCTGTAGATCCGGACGTCGACCGCAATCTGCACCCTTCGATCCGTCCAGGGTGCGGAGGTTTTCTCAACCGCTACTACGATACTGACGTGATCTACGGTCGACTTATTTAGTTGAGTGAATATTCGCATCTGGACTTTTCAGTGTTCCTATTTAGTGCGTAGCGAAGACAGTAAAGAGGCTTTCAGCGCCAACGCGCACAAAATGAATGGCACCTGTATTTTCGCTGATTTGCCTGTTCGTTGATCGCTATGCATGGAAGCAGGTTGCATAACGAGTGTTTTACTGTGGCCCACTCCATTAACAGTTTGATGACATTTGATAGGTTTCGTATGCCGTTGGATAGGGCGCGAATCCTGATTCGCCAAAAGTCACGATTTGCCATCATAAATTTCATGAAACTAGAGCGGGGTGTTTGGGTGTTTGAGAGGAAGAGACAGAAAAGTGGAACCGACTCACTTACACTCCCAAGCTCGCTCCATCATCGCCATTCCGCAAGAAGCCACCAAGGACGAAGAGCTCCAGAGGCGACTACTGACAGACCGATTGATCTTCTGACTGCCCAAGATGAAGCTGCTGGCACTGCTGCTCAAGATCGCGATCGCGCTGCTGCTGGTGGCCGGCGCTGCCAACGCCGCCTGCAACGTCAAGTGCGACGCGAGCGACAAGAGCGCCGTGTGCGGCTCGGACGGCCAGACGACCAAGACGTACCAGAACGTGTGTCTGCTCGAGTTCGCCAAGTGCGACAACGCTGCGCTGACGCTGAAGGGCAAGGGCTCATGCGAGGAGATCGCCAAGAAGTCGAAGGTGCACGTGCGCGCCACGATCCACTCGAGCGACAAGGCAAGAGCGGCGCCGAAGACGCAAGCAGAGTGCGACAAGCCCTGCACGCGCGAGCTCGACCAGATGTGCGGCTCGGATGGCAAGACGTACAACAACAAGTGCCTCTTTGAGATCGGCTTGTGCATGAACCCGGATCTCAAGGTGACAAGCGATGATGCGTGCCCGTAAGTATCGAGCGGAGCCCTTACAGAGAGCAAGCAGGAGCCCTTGCTGGTCTGGTGCAGTCCGTTTTTCCATTGTTTTGCAAATGCAAGTGGGCGTCTGAGTTCGTGCGTACTGTCATCGCTCTGCATTATCACCGTCTGACCACGTTGAGATACTCTAATATAACTATTCATACATTCATAAGACACAAAACTTCAGCTTCTTCTTCACGGTCCCATTCCGCATTTCCGTGGCTCTTCCTTCATGCCTCGCGTGCTCTACCTTGATGAAGGCGAGCTGTATTATGACGTGGCCAGCACGTTTCTTCTACCTTTTATAACAACAGCTAATAATTCAAAGGCATTTTACAATGTAAAAGCAAGCATATCTGGTTTATATCTTTAGAAGGTATTTATTTCGACCGTTTACCGCGCTGCCAACCTGGCATGCGCTCATTCGCTGATCTTAGCACTCCCCCTCATCTTTATCCCAGTCAAGCGAAATGGCAGTGGCGGGACACACCGCGCACGTGCTCGCGCAGAAGCGTCCGGACGGATCGCTCCTGGCGCTTTTCCTCGCGTCCGTCGTGCTCAAGGTGCTGCTGCTGCCATCGTACACGAGCACGGACTTTGAGGTGCATCGCAACTGGCTCAGCCTCACGCACAAGTTGCCGCGCCAGGACTGGTACCATGAGCGCACGAGCGAGTGGACGCTTGACTACCCGCCGTTCTTCGCGTACTTTGAGTACGCGCTGTCGATGGTCGCTGCGCGCGTGAGCGGCGATGGCGGCGTCGAGATGCTCGTGATCTCCAGCACGCCCGTGTTCACGCCGTCGGTCGTGCTCTTCCAGCGCTTCTCCGTGATCGCGTCGGATGTCGTGCTCTTCTACGCCATCTACGCCTACTGCGCGTCGTGGCCGAGCGTGACGACCACAGAGCTCGTCTTCTCACGCTACAAGCGGTTCGTGATCATGCTGCTCACGGTCTTCGACGCTGGCTTGCTGTACGTGGACCACATCCACTTCCAGTACAACGGCATGCTGCTCGGCCTGCTGATTCTCTCGGCGACCAAGCTGCGCCAGAAGAAAGACCTGCAAGGCGCGTTCCTCTACGCGGTGCTGCTCATGTTCAAGCACATCTATCTGTATGTGGCGCCGCTTTACTTTGTGTACCTGCTCGGACACCACTGCTACGTCACCACGCCATCATCATCGTCGGAATCGCAAGAGCAGCAGGAGGAAGAGAGTCGCCGCAAGCGCTCGATCTCGAACGCCGACGTGCACGAGACGATTCAGAGCTTCCACGACGGCAAGGCGGCGTTCTCGCTCTTCAACTTTGTGCGCCTCGGGCTCGTGGTGGTGGCGGTCTTTGGCGCGGCGTTCGGCTCCGTGCTGATGAACCACGAGGACCCCATCGCCGGTCTCAAGCAGATCTTCTCGCGTTTGTTCCCGGTTCAGCGCGGACTGTGCCACGCGTACTGGGCGCCGAACGTCTGGGCGCTCTATGCGTTTCTGGACAAGCTGCTCGTCATCATCGGTATACCCGGTGCGGCGACCTCGGGTATCGCGCTCATGAGCGGCGGACTCGTCCAGGAAGCAAGTTTTGCTATCCTGCCGTCCGTACCCCCGTTCGTGTGCGCGCTGCTGACGTTCGTGAGCATGACGCCTGTGCTCGTGAGCGTGTGGAAGTACCCGGACTCGTCCCTCTTCATGAGCGCGCTCGTGTACTGCATGATGTGCTCCTTTCTCTTCGGCTACCACGTGCATGAGAAGGCGATTTTGCAGGTGATCCTGCCGCTGGGGCTCATGGCCGCCGAGAGCGTCAATGACATGCGGCTCTATCGCTTCGCGTCGATCATCAGCACGATCTCGCTTTTCCCGCTGCTCTTCACGCCGGCCGAGCAGCCAACAAAGGTGCTGCTCACCGCGGTGCACGCGCTGCTGGCGTACATGGCGCTGGATCCGTTCCTCAAGCACTCGCTCAAGTCGCGCCACATCAAAGCGAGTGCCGTGAGCATGAGCGGCGTCGAGAAGCTCTACCTGGCGGCGCTGCTGGCCACCACGTGCATCGCGATGGCGTTCCCCTACATACCTCGTGTTGGCGCCAAGTACCCGTTCGTGCCTCTCATGCTCTTCTCACTGAGCTGTGCCGTCGGGAATCTGTACGTGTGGGGCATGGCGCTCTACCAGCACTTCCGCAAACTCTCGGCTGTGAAGTCGTATCTGCAGACCCACAAGCGGACGTAATGATCCCATCGCTCTCATAGC
Organism: Globisporangium spinosum; assembly: GCA_023335535.1. Lineage (NCBI taxonomy): Eukaryota > Oomycota > Peronosporomycetes > Pythiales > Pythiaceae > Globisporangium > Globisporangium spinosum. The sequence continues at coordinate 2,211 of JAADVN010000817.1, read as the reverse complement.
CGCCCATAGCTCGTAGTAACACCCACATTCATAAACCAAATGAAGTCTAGCAATTAGAAAGTTTAATGTTCATACCGATCCTTTCCAAAGCATTTGGTGTCTTCTTCATCGTCTAGCTGAGTTTGCCCAGTTGCTGCTTCTTCTTGATCGAGTTGATCGTGTGGAACACGCCCGAGTCCACGAGCCCGATGACCGTGAACACGCCGCCCACGACCGCGCACATGGACGTGAGGAAGCGGTAGAGCGGCATCGAGTCTGACACGACGCGGATCACAAGCGGCGAGATGTCGAACGAGAAGAGCGCGGCCGGCAGCGTGTTCGTCGCGTTATACTGGTTGCTGCTCGCCGAGAACTCGTACACACGCTCGACCATGTCAAAGATCGACTGGCGCGTGTCCTCGTGATCAAAGCCCACCACCTACGTATGTGTCATAATGAAAGCAACCACATCCATGTCAGTATGAGCTGTCGCCAAGCAACAATCGTACCAAAAGCCACACAAATGCCACTACAGTATGCATATTCGGTACGTACGTTCATGAAGTGCTCGATCGTAATGTTGTCATTCTCGGCGTAGTATGCCTTGTTGTCCAGCGGGTAGCGTTCGGACGACACGAGTTTGCGCGCGCCGTCGAGCAAGTGCTCCGAGCGCTTGATCTGCCCGAACGAAAAGTGGTTCACCCGGTGGGTCACGTTGATCGCGCGGAAGTCGAACGAGTGGTCCTTCGAGCGCGCCGTGAACACGATCTTGCCCGGCACGCGGTTCACGCTGAGACTCCCCGAAATCTCGCAGCCTTCCACGGCGTCCGCTGGGATCGTGCGCTTGACTTTCTTCAGATCCACATGCTCCAGGTTCTCGTGGTTCACATGCAGCGGGAGCCCCAGTGTGTTGCCGTTCATATTCACTTCCTCAGCAAAGTCGGCATCTGGCTCGAGGCGGCGGTAGAAGAGGTCGAGGAACTGCAACAGGTGCTGCGTCGTGCGGGGGCCGTTGTAGATGAAGCGCGTCGACGTGCTGCCGTACATGTAGATCTACAAAACATGTGGCCATTCTTGTTTGGTCAGCACTCACATTCGCTACACAACCAAGCACACACGCATCCATGCGCAACAAATAAAACGCATTCTTACCAGCATGGACGGGAATGCACGAATGTGCGCGCGGCGACACAGCCACGCGGCGTTTTCGTCCGTGCAGTCGACCGACGCCATGCGCACGCGCTCGCTGTACTCTGGGTGGTCATCGAGCTGCGCGGCGGCGCGCTCCCACTCCGGGTTGAGCTGCTGGCAGAAAGGGCACCATGGCGCGTAGTAGTTGACGAGCACGAGCTCGTACTTGAGCATAAAGTCGTCAAAGTTGGCGTTCGTGAGCGGCGTCGAGTAGTGCACGCCGCGGTGGGTAGTTCGGTCGATGGCGCCCCACGCTGGCACACCCTTGTCGTGGTCGTCGATCACAATCTCGTCCATGCGCGAGGTCTCGCCGCTCTGCTTGTCCGAGCTCAACTGGAAGTGGCGGATGTGGCGCGTGATGTTGACAAACGACTGCCCCATGTGGTCCGACATGTCCACGCTCGCGTGCGAGCAGGGCACCGCGAGCAGACTCACATTGAAGTTAATGCGCAGCCGATCCTCCTGGTGCTCATCCAGCGTCACGATCGACTTGGTGCTCATCATCTGGTACGACTGGTAGTGCGACAAGATAAGCACGCCCATGAGCGCGAACGAGAGCAGCGAGAAGAACCGCCCGCTGCCGCTGCCGATCTGCAGCTCCTCCGGCACTTTCCTACAAGCACGAGACACAGAGACGAAGGTCGTGAGCGCACACAGACTTACACAAGGGGAAGGGGGCAGTGATGGGCGTGTAGGCGTACCGGAAGAAATCGATGCGGGCGAGCGCCGACTTCATCGCTCTTTCTCTCGATGTGATTGCGGTGAGTGTGGATGCAGGTGTTTGGCAGAGTGACGCGGCCATGAGAGAGTCGGCAGCAAAAGAATAGGCATCCCATGCGAAAGCGCGAAAGGGAGAGTGTCAGACCTAGTAAATAGCATGTTTATAACCTATTGAACAGCATATTTGATATGTACTGAGATAACGAAATTGGAGCTGTGTGACAGACACCAATACAGACAAGCCCAAATTCATACCCACCCAATTCTCGCAGCGCTGTTTTATAAATTATTCCCGAGAAAGGAAATTACTTGGTGAGTGCT
>JAADVN010000816.1:0-12946 GCA_023335535.1 Globisporangium spinosum | reverse complement strand
TTTTCCATAAGAAAAAGAACAGCATCTGCTGGATGTGCTGCAGGCCTTTCATCATCGTCATGTAGTCGAATGCTCGCTTTTCGTCCACCCAGTCGGCAATCCTGAAAAAATCAGTCACCGCATTGCTCTGGAAATGTGTAAATCCGAGCGAACCGAGCGTGAAATAGTCCTATTCACCGTCTACTACGTGTGCTTCCTCTGTAAGTTGGAGTCAGTAAACGTTTCGGGACCCACACGGTGGAAATCTGTCGTAGATGAGGTACAGGACGTCTTCCTCTCGTTCAACCTTGCGCTGGACGTCTGCAGTAATGTTGAGTGATGGAGTCCATGATCAGCGTCTCACTTTTGGCAATCTCCCATAGCAGACAAATAGCAACGAACACCACACTTACGTTTGCCTTTTGGAATGTCAGATCGTCGCACTGCGCATTTGCTGCGGATGACTTGAAGCGTATATCGCATGATCGCGTCGTCTTTTCCATACTCTACGCACAACATAGCACATCACGCCAATGAGATGACTTCGATCGTAATCAAAACATGAACAAGTTGAGCAATCGCTTACTCTTTTCAAAGTCTGAGACAGAAATCGTGTGGTGATGAGATCGACGCAGGAGTTGGGGTGGGCTGCGTACAGGAGCCAAACGCCGCCGACCATCTGCGTGTATGCCAATACCGTCGGGATCTCGGGCTGCAGTGTCGTCTTCACTTTGGTTTGACTTCAGGCGTGACGTTTCTAATGCGTGAGATCGTTCCGCTGGAGCGTACAACTGTTGAACTTGTGTGCTGCTGCGAGAGTTCTTTTGATGGCGGAGATTAATGCGGTCCAGTAGTGATTGACGCCCCAGCTGCGGCTGAGCTGTCAGTTGCTCGATAGCACTGAGACTTGAGCTGACACTCGACGAACTTCTTCTCCCACGTTTTCCTGTATTCATGATCAATCCAACTCCTTCACTCTGCCCACCGCTTCCCAATTCTGCAATGCACAATCAGACCCTCGCTGCCAAGCGCCGCTTGGAATCAGATTTGATCACACGAAACGGCGCGACCATAGAATCTTGGCTAACGCTACACAAAGATGTGCGCTTTCTCCACATCACTACTCGAGCCAGGAGTTGTTGTTGGGACTCTCCAGCATCGCTTGAAAAAACGCAAAATCCATTTGCGCAGTGTCGGCTCTTTCTTCCCATCTGTGAACGACGAGTGAGATTCCCGCATGTAATCCAAAACTGCTTTCACGTCAGTCCCTGATGGCAAGCAAAGAGCAAGCGATGATGTTAGAAATCAATATGGCAAAAAAAAACCAACGACAATGACATATATCGCGAACTCACCCTGCCCTTTTTGATGACGATCCGTCACCCAGGTCAGTAATTCATCTTCAAATGTACAGCTGCTTCGTCGACCACCACCAGCGAGACGAAAACGCTTCTTCTCTGACGTCGCCAGCTTGTCACGAATACTATTCCAGTATGCGAGCGTATTCTGGCTTTTCAGACCGAGCTCCTCAGTCACTTCGCTCATGGTTTTGCCCTCGTCTAGTTTCCGCAACGCGTTCAGCTTGAATTCATTCGAGTGAAGCACGTACCCGTCAGGACAGCCTCTCTTTTCTCGTTGCCTCGTCTGGCCACTTGTGGAGGACGGAAGAGATGACGCCGCTCGTGGCTTTGCTGTAAATGTTGTTGGAGAAGTAGACATCGCCATTTCTGGATCTGGTAGGCTGGTAGTCGAAGCAGCAGGCTCTGCGAGGTTATCAGCCGGCTCCGGTTCAGTTTCATCACCAGCAGGTAATGCAGCGAGCGAATCTTTCGACGATGAAGACATTCCTGGCGACAAGTGCCTCTTGAGAAAGCGCGCGATCCACATCTTCAGCGCTGCTGCTGTTCTCGTCGTCGCGTACTCTGGATAGGCAGAAACCATGTAGTTGAAGATGTCCTGTTTCGTAATCGGGGTCTCTCTGTGAGACAGCACCCACTCCAGGAGCTCTTGCTCTTGAGCAAATCCAGCTTTCCGCCCGTGCTCAATGAGATGGCTACGAGTTGCCAGCTGTTGGCCTGCCTCATCTCGTTGATACTTCCAATACACCAGCGTGGTTGTGCTCTTGAGACCGAACTCGTTTGCGACTTTCGCCAAATTTCCTGTTTCTTCGAGCCGCTGGATGGCGCCGAGCTTGAATTCCTCTGGGAACCGATCGAAGTGCTTGATCCCAGATGGATCCGAATCAGGAAGCACGCTTGGTGTCTCGACTCGGTTGTAGATTGCCAAAAACTGGGTCAGCCACTCAAACAGTGTCGCGACATTTTCAAGAAGCTCGGGGAACTTCGACTCGATAAACATCAGCACATCGTCCTGGGAAGCTGGGAGCCCTGTAATGACAGATAGACGTGTATACAAAGCAACGCATTAGTTTTCGAGTGAGCCCATCAAATGTGTAAATCCGCAGAGCTTCTTACCCGGATCCGCAGATTGGCACGCTTGAATCCACTGCAGCAACTCAGGCTCGTACTTCTCAAAACCGCTGACTATTTCATGGATCGCTGGCGTCTCGTCTGGAACAAAATGCGTAGCAATGCTCGTAGTTGCAGGCGAAGACGAGCTTGAGATATATGTCACTGCGTGAGACGTGGCTGCAATATTGTTTGCTGAATGCAGCTCGCTTGTCGTTTCTCGAGACTCCATCAGCATCAGTGCCGAATGCGCTTGCGTTTTCGCGTTCGCACTTAAAGTGCTGGCATCTTCTGCACTCTCTTGGGGCTGAGCGGTGTTCTGAGGAACGTCGACGTCATTCGCAGGCTCAGTGGCGTTTCCAACACCCGCTGCATGCACATTCAATCGCTCTGCCTCACGTTCAGCCGCTTGAGCATCGCGCCCGGGCGCTTCCACCATCACATGCTCTTCTTCAATGTCGTCGTTGCCATCGTGCTCGACAACGTTATCCATTGCAGCATCAAACAGCTCAAAGGACCCGAGTCGTCTCTGTCGCTCGCTTTCGAGGTTGGAGTCCACATCATTGTTGTGCGTGTCGATCTCGCTCTGGTGGTCTGTCGGTAGCTCTAGTAGCTGCATCTGCGGCTGCTGGTGGGCGTCTACGCCGCCAGCTAGTGCGTCCGCAGCGGCGATCTTGAGTGCTGCTGCCGTCTCGTTCTTCTCCATTTTTTCCGTTGTTGCTTTTTTGGTGTTGGTAGAATTTCAAAAGGAAACCCCGCGCAAAACAGCACACAAGTGCAACCTTCGTTGTGTTACCTTCGCGCGACCTGCTTCTCAACCATTGTGTCTCGTCCAGTACTTTTGAAAAAGTGGGAAACAAGCAAGGCGCTCGTTCTTTTGGGTGCTGCGGTGTTATTTTGGGTGAATATCCGATGAGGTTGCTTGAAGCCAGCCGCAGCTGATTGGCTGAGCGCTTTAGTGTCCAGAACGTATCGAATCGCTGATTGGCCAAATATATGAAGTCAATTGCTGTCCTATTTTTCAGGCTGTTGTAAAGCTTACATTCCAATCGATTTTAAACCGAACGTATGATTGGAATCAGGCGACCGACTTCAGGTATAAATGATCTGAAATTTCATTCCATTTCGAATTCTAATGTAACCATAAAATCTCTTTTTATCAAAATAAGGAGGTGCTCGATTTCACACTCCTCGCCGCTTCAATTCGAAAGGGCGGGCAGGCAGTCAAAATGGCGCACGAAGATGCGCGCCGAGAGATTGGTGACGAAGCCGTCTGGTCACTCTCCACCGCCAAGCCCGGCAACGGCGTTGACCAGCTGCGCGACAGTGAGTGCTCGCGATGCTACCCGCAGTCACGTGAGCGTTCGTACTGACAGTATGCTCACTCTCTCTCTTTCTGTCTCCAACTGCAGACAATTTTGACACGTATTGGCAATCGGACGGGAGCCAGCCGCACTTGATCAACATCCAGTTCCACAAGAAGATGACGCTGAAGGAAGTAGCGCTCTATCTGGACTACAAGCTGGACGAGAGCTACACGCCCAAGAAAATATCGATTCGCTGCGGCTCGACGGTGCACGACCTGAAGGAGATCCACGCGCAGAGCATCGCCGAGCCAAACGGCTGGGTCACGATCCCGCTGAATGTCTCCGACGGAGAAGACGAGGTGAGAAGAGACCAAAGCTGCATTTGGTTGTATGCGTTGGCTTTTGCTGACTATTTGTGCATCTATCCTGTTGTGAATGCGTATGCTCAGCAGACCCCTCTGCGAACCTTTTTCTTGCAGGTGGCGATCATCGCGATGCACCAGAATGGTCGCGACACGCACATTCGGCAAGTGAAAGTATACGCTCCAAGGGAGCCGAATGTGCTGGACCGATCCATCCCAGAGCCGTCGACCGAGCAGTTTTGGGCGTTTTCGTGCATACGGTGACACGAGTTGCTGCTGGCGGCGAGCGCTAACTTAAAAGTACTTGATCTTGGTTTTCAATAGGAAGAATACGATAACTAATTGCGAGTGGAGCAACTGTGCTAAATTGACTGTTAAGCAAAGAAATGGACCAAACAGCGGATGAAGGAAGCGACAATCAACGCCACATGCGTTTGGTGTGAATTGTCGCGTCGTAGTTTCTTCGCTGAGTGGCATCAGAGAGCACTCGATAAGCTTCAGTGATGCATTTGATCTCGTCGCCTCCGGTCGTGTTCTGGTTTTTGTCTACGCAAAAGAGAAAATTTAGATTACCAGGTAAGTCTCGTAGATTCACCAACGCCTGACGTAACAGTGCGTGTCTTGCTACCTGGATGGTGCTGACGCACCAGCACGCGATACGCGGTCTTGATCTCGTCGCCAGTTGCGCTGCTGCGCACTTTTAAAACGTCGTAAAACGTTCTGTGACGACTCTTCTCGAAGTCTTGTTGAATATGCTGGGCTCGCTGAGCTCGCTCTGTATCTCGGCGGCGCTTCATCGCTGCTTCCGCGTCAAGGCGCCTGCTTGCGCTGGTCTCGGCGCTGGTGAAAGTTTACATTTTGACCAGGTGAGTAGATGCACGACAGGCATGTCTGCGAAATATATGGTACTTACACAAGAATGCGGCTGTGCACCAGTGCCTTTTGCATTTGCAAAATCGAAGACTTGGAATCTTGGTGCAGCGCTTCTTCGATCACTCGCATCGCGTCGTGCCATCGCCTCTCGTCGATACACAGTTGAATCCGCCGTGCAAGCACCTCCAGCCTTAGATTTTCTTTCCACGCTGCTGGCTGATTCATCGTCGAAGCTGGACTTTTCGATGGGGCAGCAGGAGCCGAGTGCTGAACTTTAGAGAAGTCCAGCTTTGCTTTCGCGGACGACATTGGCGGCTTTGTTGACCGTACAGAAGCAGGAAATCGCGATCGAAAGCTTGGGCTCAGGAATGCTTCGCTGGGAGTCCGCGGTGGGCAAGCAGCGCTCACGCACTGAAATGACTGGGAAGGCTTGGATTTGGTCGACGGCGGACGGATCCCGTTGACTCGATTGAGCCGTTGGAGCGGTGTTTCGGTCCTGCGAGGAGATGCTACGCCGAGTCTGAATATCGGTGGGTTTGCCGTGGGCACATTGCCGCCTGGGGTCAAAGGAAAATGGGGTCGAGGTGTCGCGATTCTTCTGCTTTGTCGCGGTTGTGTTGCGTCTGTCCTGTGGAGCGGACTTGCAAAGGCAATGGTGCATCGCGAGCCACTAGCCGTAGGCATATCAGCGTTCGATGTCGATGGACGTGACGCTCGGGGTGTACCCTGAGCATCGTTGGTTCGCTTCATCCGCTTGCGTGGTGCTGTGTCACTCGCAAGCTCAGCTTCGTTGTAAGAGAAGGGCTTCTATACTACTGGCAAAAAAAGACAAAGTGAAGCATGGTTAAGGTTCCCCGCTGAGCCACACAAGTAAAACAATCTCAAGCGTCACATTCTCCGCAAGAAGTCCTTCGACGCAGCCCATGTAACAATGCGCACAAAAAAACGAACACACGTACGCACATACACAACACCAATACCCATCTGACGAAGTACTAGTACCGGATAGCGCTCTTTCTTGGTCTGTGGGGCGGGTGAGAGTTTGCTTTCCTCTCGTTATTTCGCATCTCTCGATGGCTTTTCTTGGTGCTGATGAGCAGCAAGAGAGGCGAGTGGCAACAAAGGGACCATCACTCCTGCTCACATCTGATTTTGGGTTGCTGAGTTTATTTTGGGTTCCTGGACAACTTTCCGACCAGGCAAATTTCAGAGGCATGTCGTCATGACGCTCACTGCATTCCGCAAGACAAGAACCGTCGAGTGCTCACCTACATGCTGTGCGTTACGGAGCATTCCACGCAGATCGATGGTAGATAAGGGGCCTACTGCTGCGACACAGACACACGGCACAAGTGCACGCCATACTATATAACAACGTGTTCTGCCGCCAAGGGTGTATCTATCGCACGTTCAATTCCATGCTCTGAACAGGAACCAGGAGGGACACGAGGAGAAGTGAGCGAACGCATACGCTACTGTTTTCGATTCGATTGATTAAACGCAGTGATTGGACCGGGTCAGGGGAGGGGAGGGGATGCAGTTCCGGCTCGGCTCGTTCCGTTCTCAGCTCGAGTCTTCGTCACTCTGGTCGTACTCGGATCCTGGTACTGCGCGTCGCCGGCTTTGCGGCGGAACGCCTGCCTCGATTTCGCCTGCAGCAACGTGTGACTGTCATTTCATAAGTGGCAAGCGGGGTTCCGTCCAGTTACTTCTGTCACCCATGCTTCAATATGACCAATAAATAACCCTCCCCCTGTTGTGTACCTGACGACGCCAATGCGCAGGTCAAAGTTCTTGATCTCGACGCTGAGCGTCTTGAGCGCCTCCTTGATCTGCACGAGCGGCGGCGTGTCGGTCATCTTGCTGCCGCGGTCGCCCATCACAGTCTTGGTCTCGCGCAGCTGCTCCGTGATCTGCGTGTGATCGTTCGTCATGACGTTCACCTTGTCCGAGCCTTCCTTGCAGCGGTCTGAGATCATCTGGAGCTTCTCCTTGAGCTGGTGGTACTCCTGGCGCAAGCGCTTGTACTGGTTGTTGATGAGCTTCTCCTTCGCGCCCACGAGCTGGATCGTCTCAGCAAGCTGGCCGCCGATGACCTTGAGCGGTTATTCGCCAACGGCAGCAGCTCTTTGATGATCTGAAAGAGTAACCCCGGAGACGAATTAGGAAGTAGCACGCAAACCTCTGAGCCCAGCTCAACAACGAACAATTTTGTATGTATGGCAAACCAATTCACTCACGGCCTCGTGCTTCCGGGTTCGCTCGATGTGCGCGTGCTACTCCTTCCCGTTGTCCTCCTTGACGCGCAGCTTGAGCTTTGGGCCAACGCGCTCAAGCTCTGTCTTCCGCAGCAGAGGGTCCACCTAATCACAACACACCACATCACAAAATTGTCATTTGTCATGAGCTGTAGCACCAGCCTCCTGCATCCACTCTAGCTTTCGTACCTCGCTGATGATCATCTGCTGGAACGACTGCTCCAGCTCGTCCTGCTCGCCGCTCTTCTCCCTCGCGATGTCGCTGTAGAGCTCCTCCTCTTCTTTGATGGGGACGTCCTCGTCGGCGTCCACCTCGATGTCTTCGTCCACTTCCGCTTCGTCCGCAAAGTCCTCTTTCGGGTAGCTCGGTCGCGTCCATCTAAAGTTCCGCGCGGCGAGCGCCTTGTCGCACATGAAGTCCAGCGCCGCGCACGCGGCTTCGCCGTAGTTCAGGCGCAGCTTGGACGCGGGAAAATCGAGAGGGAGCCCAGCACTTTGAGCGCCAGGATGAGCTTGTTGATCTTGGTGTTCGGGTTGTCATACTTGTCGAGCACAAAGTCGTGGTTCGCCTGCTTCATCAAGTACTGGATCAGGTCGATGAAGCTCGTAAATTGCGCACTAATAACACGGAGGACGAGTGTTAGAAACCCAAGCACTTGGTGCGGGTATGTATGCAGTGACTGAACGGTCTGCCCTTCTTACTTTGGGTTGCTGAACGTCATGCCCGCGAACTGCGTCTCGGTGAACGGCGCGACGCCCTTCTTGATGTACTCGCGCTCGTAGTTGAGCGCGGAGCTTCTCAAGCACGTTCCCCATGAGCGTCACGCTCACATCCTAAAGTGCAGCCAATGAGGAATTATATGGTTGCATTGTTTGTCAGATCAAAGAGATTGGATGCAATGAGACCCTACTGCAGAATACTCATGAGCCACTTCACTTACATCTCTCGCGGCGATCTCCTGGCCCTCCCCTTTGCTGTTCTTGTCCTGCTCTTCCGCGTCGTCCGCCATTGTCACTGACTATTGGATAGACGGTTGAGTCTCTTTGTTCCTCTCAACACTGCGCTTCAAAGCTCCGCTGCCGCTTCACCGATGGGGACGCGAACCAAGGCGAACCGACGCGACTCTGACTGCGAGGGTTTACAAAATAATGACAACAAAAGTGGAAAATGGTTCAGAAACAAACGCACTTGCTACTTTCAAATTTGTTCACATTATCATTCACTCAAACAGCAGAAATCGAGGCCAGCCATGGAGAAAAAAGGCGACGAGAGAGAGAGATGGAGGCAAGCGAGATATTTACAACAGCATCCACTCCCTTTTCCTTTCCCTTTGGCCTGAAGCGAGTTCTCTCGATTACACTACTGGACGCGCACCGACCGTTTCTCGCCAACAGCCGCCATGGAACTCTCGTCACCTGTTCCCGAAGAGCTCTTGCTGCTGCCTGTTCCAGATTTGCTCTTGGACTTGCTGCTGGTGCTGCTGGCGGCGGTGGTGTTGCTCGTGCTGCTGCTACTATTACTACTATTGTTGCTCTGGCTGCTTCGAGGAGAAGCAGATGGCGCGGTCGGCCACGCAAAGGAGTGGCCGTACCCTGGGGTCATTGGCGTCATCGCCAGCGGCGTCTCCATCCCCGAGAGCGACTCCGTGTCGCTGCTGTCATCATCCTCATCGTCCTGCTCATGGTCCTCGCCGCCAGGCTGGTCCGAAGGAGACTTTCTTAAATACTTGCGCGCTCGCCACACTCGGCAGTGCGACTTCCAGCGGATCTTCACGGCGTCTTCGGTGCGACCCGGAAGCATCGCGGCAATCACCGACCACCGGTTGCCAAGGCGCGCCTGGGCTTCCAGAATGATGCGATCTTCTTCCGGCGTGTAAGCTCCGCGCACGATGTTCGGGTCGAGGTGGTTGTGCCAGCGCTCACGGCATTGCTTGGACGTTCGCCCCGGGATCTTCGCAGCAACTTCACCCCAGTTCTTTTGCTCGCTTGCAACGAGTCGGCGCAGCAAATCGTCTTCTTGAGGAGACCAGTGGCCCTTGACAAGCCCCGGCGCCAACACCTTGGTCCAGCGTTGCAGGCACTGCGTGTGGTTCCGTCCAGGCACCTCAGCAGCGATCGCCTTCCAGTTCTTCTCACGGTGGCTCTCGACGGCTTGACGAAGCGCTTCGTCTTCCTCTTTCGTCCATCGGCGAGGGTTCGCCTTGCGCACAGGGTGGCTCCGCTCGATGATCGCGTACGCCGTGGATGGAGGCAGTCCGAGTGGGCCAGTGTGAGGCGTCGCCATGAGCTGCTTCGATGTGATGCTCTTCCGCTTCACTGGAGAGGTCTGGTCGGTGCCCTGGTTGAATGTGCGGTAGAATCCCGTTGTTGTCACTGGCGTCACGGACGTTGGCGAAGGCTCGACCTTGGGGTTCATTGCGCCGAGAGTGATAGACGATGGGTTTGGTTCGCTCGGAGGCGCGACGCTCTTCCAGTCTGCGATCGGTGCGATCTGCCCGTTCATGGTGTTTCGTCCTCGACTGGATGGCGTAGGAAGCATCTGGTGGCCGAACATGTTGGTTGCCTCTTGGTTGTGAGCCGGTGACCCAAGTGGCGCAAGCAACGGTCGCGAAAAGATACTCGGGAGCGTGCCAGACGGCGTCGCTGCGCCACTGTTCAGCTTGTTGGCTGCAAACATGTCTGGCTGGTGGAAGATCGGGCTTCCCAGTCCCAAGAGCGACGGGGTCTGCGGCGCGGTGATCGATAGTGGCGAGCGCGCGCTCACTCCAAAGCTCTGCTGGAAGCCCATGGCGCTCGGGTACGCCGCGTTCCTGCTACTACTAATACTGCTGGTGCTCGCTTGGCTCGGGGTTTGCACTTGCGGTCTCACCAGTTGGCTCGCAAATAGCTGCGCGGCACTGACATTCTGCAGCTTCTTCTCCTGCTCGGCGTTCACGCGTGGGGTCTGCGCGCGGAGCCCCGTGAGCGCCTGTGCGGCTTCTTCTTCGTGGATAGACGCGCGCCCCGTGTCGCTCTCGGATGTCTCATCACTCTCCTCGGCGCCGTCACTCATGGGCACCGGTGGTGGTACCACCACGGGCTCCAACTTGAGCTGCTGGTGGCTCTGTCTCTGTAGCTCCTCGGCGTCCTGCTGCGCTTGCTGCTGCTGTTTCTTCTTCTCTTGTTGTTGTTGTTGCTGCTGTGCATGCTCGAGCGCCATGCGCGACGCGTCCTGCAGCGTGGCCATCATCGAGAGGTTGTCCTGGAACATGAGCCGCAGCGACTCGAGCGCAGCGCCGGCATCCTTCTGCTGCAGCGACGTGAAGAACGCCACGATGCGCGCGTACTGCTCGCGCGCCTCTTCCAGGATCGCCGAGTTGCTCGACGCCGACGCGCCAGATGGGAGATCTTGAAGTGCGTGGGCGACCAGCAGCTGGCCCACGCGCGTCGCTTGATCTGCTGGACAAACAAATGCAAGTACAAAGCAAACATGTGTTTGTTGTTGGTTAATAACGGCTTCGGCTCACAAAACAAAACAAGCAAGCAAACACGCAATTGCAACACATAACGTACCCATGGATCGGCTTGTGTTGCTGTTGTTCTTGGTGCTGTCGTCGTTGTTGTTGTTGTTGTCGTTACTGGTGTTGTGCTTCTCGCGCAAGTGGGTGAGCGACTGCTCCAGATCCGCGGCTGCGAAGCCGCAGTACGCGCACTGCACTGCGGCGCGCAGCGAGAGCACCGAGGAGGATGAAGAAGAAGAAGAAGAAGAGGACAACGAAGACGACGGGATGTCCAAGGGCTCGTCACTCTCGCGCTTCTTGAACGTGCGCGCTTGCTGCGCGGATCCGGACGCTGCTGCTGTCATGCTGTACTTGCTTGTTGTGTGCTTACGGGGGGTTGTGGTTGTTGCTCGCCTTGCCTGCCTGCTTCCCTGTGTGTCTGTCTATCTGACTGCACGAGATCGATTAATGCAATGTAGCGACTGACTCGATGGCTCGCCTCGCCTCGCTTCGCGTTGACCTGACCTTGTTGGACGGACGTCTGGCCCAGATTGCGAGAGAGGGAAAGGAAGGTTGTGCGTGAGCGCGTGTGCCGTGTGTGGCGGTCGGTGGCTTCGCTTCCGACTTCCACGAAGAACAAATTTTGAACTGAAATCCTGCCAAAAAGAAAACCACAAAAGGCTCGGAACAGAAAATAAGCGAGAGTGTGGACCGAAAGAGCAAGTTGCTCTCTTGCTTGCTCTCGACCGACTGGTCCCGCAAGCTCCACACAAACAATAAGCAGGCTCGCTGTGCGTGTGCATCCCCCCTCCACTTGCTTGTTTTGCTTTTTGCATGCTTGGCAGACTCCACCCACCCACCAACTGCGTCCCAATTATGAGTTTATGCAGGTTTTAACCTGCAATCATTTATATTTTGGGTAGGTATCGAAAAAATCCGTCCATTTCTAACGGTAGGGCTGGGGGAAATGGGAAGCAGGTTGCTGCATCTGGGGCGAGACTCCTCTGTTTTGGGGGAGCATACTGAAAGCAAGAGGTGCGAAGTCAGGAGCCACCGTTTCTGCACTCTTGCGCGTTGCCGCTTGAGAGGGGTCCTCTCGCACTCTTCAGTTGGCTCCCTTTTCCCTGAGTCAAAAAACGAGAGGAGGAGCTTCGAAAGAGAGTTTGATTTTGATAGAGAGAGAGAGAGAGAGTGAGAAAAAAAGAGAAAAGGAGGAGCCACTTTTCCCAGAGCCAACGCGATTTGGATCTCGGATTCTGGACCCACTCGCACACACTCCTGTCTGCACACGCTTTTCGCCGAAAGGACAAAGGCGACTGGTCGCATGTATTTTTGACTTGTTTTGGCTTGGCTTGGCTTGGCTTGGCTTGGCTTGGCTTTGCTGGGATCACAAGGCGCGCTGAGATGATGCAATTTTCCCATGCTCCACAATTGGGGACTCGACTGAACTTTAGTATGGATGGCGAGTGTCAAATCATGCAGCAGCGAGAACCGCCAGATCCGCGCTGAATATCCATCCCATCCTTCCATAAAAAGCGGAAAAGCTAACCCAACTGAGACTGGGTGTTCAGCACACAAATTGACTTGTGTTTGTGTCCGCAATGGTAGAGGAGAGCACGCATCGCACTCAACTGCGTTCGCTAAACGGCCCAAGATTCTATTTTCTGAAGACCAGCACACGAATGGCTGACGCACACACGCACATGCAATGCACACACACAGCACAGCAAAGAAGCAGGGTTTTGAGCAACAACAAACAACCCTTGCTTGTTTGCCTCGCGCGTGCGTTCGAATCGAAGGATCTCGATACATTTCAATCTCAGGCGAAGCAGTGGCTGTCTGAGTGGACGGCGTCCATTTTGCTTTTGTGTCAACATGCGCCTTTGTATTCTTCCATTTATCATTGGCAAGGACAGACAAGGCGGCTCCGTTTTAAATTCTTCGTGTGAAGGCGTCATTGCTCTGGCTCTGGCTCTCGCCTTCAACACCGTCCCATCCGCCTTTCACCCATCCGCCTTCCCATTCTCGTTGCCTTTGGAAGCTCCACGGCTGACTGAACGAGCAGCTGAATACTGTCCCTCCTCCAATTTCGTTCTCCGACTCCTTGCGTGGGTGGATCTCCCGAAAGGACACCAAAAAATGTAAACAATAAGCAACCAGCCAAAACAAAACAAGCAAATCTGGCAGTTGCGGCTCTTGCTCTTGCATTTGCTTGTTGGC